>CAAKHC010015375.1:31840-46369 GCA_901007825.1 Macroramphosus scolopax
AAACACGCCAAAGACACACCTGTGAACATCTTTAAAGCTACCGACAGTATTTCTGGTGTACAGTCACATACACACACACACACACGTATGTACCACTACAGCTCATTTTCTCATAGCAACTTAAGAAACAAAATCTTCACACACCCAAACTATACACTGAAACATAAAACATATTGGCCTCTGCCTGTTTCCTACACACACACGCACACACACACACACACACACACACACACACACACACACACACATATATATATAGAATCAACCCACCTCGGTAATAAGTGGACAAGAGTTCTGCTCCAACTTATTTCATTATATCTTTACATGAGTCACTAGTAAACAAAAACAAAAAGGTACATAGAAAAAAAGCAGGAGTGAGCGGAAACACAGTACGTGCAGTGAAGTAAGAAGACAACAGTCACTCGAGTCAAGGAGTCAAACACACACAAACATACACTGAAAATCAGCATGTTGGTCCGACTTTTTTGACCGAAATGTTTACACGCAACTTGCTACTGATTCGTCCTTTTTTCCTCCCTCTCCTCCTCCTTCCTTGTTTTCATCTGTGCTGTCATCCTCTCTGAGGCATTCCTCATTCTCTTTCTGAACTAAACCTCATTTTTTTTCTCTCTCTCAGAGCACAAAATCATAAAACAAGTTGCTGGAAGCAGTCCATAGCTGGCCTACATACATCCAGCCAACACCTTCCATACCCACTTTTGCTTTCGTCTTTAAATGTTAATTCGAAGGAAACAGCCGGTCTCTGACAACACGTATTCCTCTTCACTCTAATTTCTTCCTCTGTACATTGCGATATGTATTATAATCATACTTTACCATTCCTTTCTAATCCATGCCATTGTCTTGTCTGTGTATTGTACATATGATTCCTCCCCTTCAACCACAGACTTTCTGTCTAAGACTTAGAACATAAGAAGGTCGGACTCTGCAATATTGTCGAAGCTAATGCTATATAGCACATCGTCCCGTTCCTACCGAAAACACAGAAACACCAATGCATGCGTGACCATGCACACATATTCCCTTTCGCTCGCTTGCTCTGTCACTCTCTTACACAAACATGAATCCACATAAATAATTTTGTATCAGGCTAGTGTGCCCCTTTTTCAATTGCATTAAAAAAACTAAATAAACAGCAATTTGATAATTACTTTAGTATTTTTTTTAGATAACAGAATATGTCTATTAAATGTAATATGTGATATAAAAAAATCCTTCTACAGAAGAACGCCAAATAAACCGACCTCCCTTTCTTTTCAGACGGCATGAATTATTCGCACCTCACTGAGAGTTGTTGAGTTATTTGAACATGTTAGTGAACGTGGTGAATATTTGGTCATCAGCTGTAATTCCAGCAAGCTTAGACTTGGCCCGATGAATCACAGGTGCCTGTTCCAGGGCTTACGTGGGTCATGTGACCAGCTTTAGCAGTTAGTTTAGTGTTACCAGCAGAGGCGAAGATGGTGGACAGATGACAAGAGGAAGCCATATGGGACAACAGCATGTTGGCTAACTGGGCACCAACACACACACACACACACACACACACACACACACACACACACACACACACACACACACACGTTGAGGCATCTTCATTTGAATGCAGCCTGCTATTACACTATTGTTCTTTTTATATGATCTGTGACACACTTTGAGTTGCTCTGTGCATGAACATGTGCTATACAAATACATTTGCATTGCCTATTTGCCTATAGGTGCTATCTAATCTTTAAAGAAATAGTTAAAATCTAACTACCATTGCTTACGATACAGTTATTTAACACTAAACTATAAAGAAACACACAATTCGTATTTCACAGAAAAATGTCATTTTAAATTACTTGCTTCACTGTAACTTTTTTTCTCTCTTGATGTGTGTGTGTACATGTGTGTAGAGAGACTTATAAATCTACGTTGACATGCAATTTGCATAATTATTTTAATACTCATGTCAGTTGCAGTACCAGTTCATCTGAAGTCATTAAGGAACAAAATGTTTCTCTTGTCTCTCCCCTCAAGACGTGACAATCTTTGTGTTTTGTCTGAAAGTCTGACTTACTGAGTGAAGTAATCATTGCCATCTGCATAAAAATCCGTCCCTTAAATTCTTTAGGCTCCAAAATTCTGATTTCAAAAACAATGTAATAAATTTGACCTTCATATAATTTGTATTTACCAAGCTGCAATTTGATGTCTTTTGCAGAACAGCAATAAACTTTGCCTGAAGTGATGTTTCAAGAGCAACATATTAACAGAGTACCAGATGCTATGAGGAGAAATATTACTTTCTGTCATTTTGTGTAATTATTCCCCACTTTGAAAGGGATACACTACATAAAACAATTTCAATACACCATCTTTTTAATGTTAAACTATATGATTTATTTTTAGATCAAAAAGACACATTTTCTTTTGAGGATCTCTTGGCTTTTTTAAATTATTTTATTGAGTCTGAATTTATCATAATGGAAGAATTTCTGAGGGTGCGAAGGAGTCAACATTTCATACAATTTAATATAAATAATATTGAATAAAATGTGTCCATAATTTCAAAGGGTTTTTCATATCCCTTAAAAGGCACTGACCTTAGATAAACCAAAACGTTTGCAGCAATTCTCTCACCTGTGCCAGGGCGTCCAATGATGATGTCCTTTCGGGGAACAGGGTGAAGGCTTTCCACTGGCAGGATCAGGGGCAGCAGTGCGGTGGGAGAGGGGTGACAGGGAACGGGCTGTTGGACTTCACCCTCAAACCCTGTCCCCCTGTTCTCCTCCTGTTTCCCACAGCTGTCTATGCTACTTGAAGCAGGAGCTGTTACGGTTGTGCTGACAGTAACTGAGAGGGCCTGCAGTGGGGTGGGAGGCGTGTTAGAGGTAGGCAGGGAAGAAGGTGTTGGGGATACAAACACCAAAGTTTGGGCCGGGCTCCGTAAAAGGACAGTGCCGTTGGGAACTTGGGCTGCAGCAGCATTAATGGGGACAGGAACCTGCAGGCCAGAAACTGGCTGAGGGGTGAAGGGGGTTATGCCAATGTCTTTAGATAAGGGGTTTTCAATCCCTCCCTCATTTTCAACTCCTCCTCCCCCTCCTTTTCCCATGGGACACTCAATAAATTTTGCGAGTGGGACTTCAGGATTCCTCACAATGACGGGGGAATCCCGCAAGGCCTGTTGGGATACAGGGACCATACGACGAGTCCCTCCATCGGGAGTGAGAGGGGAGGGAGGAGTTGGAGACACCAACAGAGGAGGGGGCGAACCAGCAGTCGAGGAAGGGGGCCTGCTTGAGGAGGGGGTGGTCACCCCTCTTGGCCGTGAGAAGGTAGGTGTGTGTGTGTGGGAATGTGAAGCTGGCGTTTGTGGTGACAGCACCCTGAAAGAGTTGTTGAGGTCCCCCTGCTCCAGCTCCGTCTTGGGTGTGTAATCGTGGTGGTGGGAAGGGAGGGGCGGTGGAGGAGCTGCCTCTGACTTTCGTTTACTGGGGCACATGGGGACTGTAAATGTGAGGTTGCTGTGGAACGAGGGCTGGATGCCTGAAGTGTGTCTCTCCCTTTCTCCTCCTCCAGCTGGGGCGGTTGCCTTACTGCCCCCTCCCCCTCCTCCCCCCGTACCACTGGACTGCCTGTGCCTCCGGTGTTGGAGAACTGGAGAGGCTGTAATCGGGGAAAAGTTGGCCGGCCTGAAGCCGAACAGTGGGGAGGGTGAAGGAGAGGGGGCAGGGGAAAAGGGTGACTGGTTAGAGATGGGAGAAAAGGACGGTGTGCCAGATCGGGAGCTTCCTAACGACACAAGCATGGTGGCTGCCTCACATTCATCGAAGTCAAAGCGTGCCGACAGGTCATGGGGGAGGACGGAGGGGAGGACCAAGCGGGGTCTGGAGTCTCCTCTACTACTTGTCTCACTGCTCTCTCTCGATGTGTCATCCCATTCAAACTCACTGCTTGCTCTGCCCCGTAGGTCAGAGGGAGTGACCGTCCCTGAGCTGCTGCCTCCTCCTCCTCTCTCTCCCCCAGCTGCCTCCATCTCTTTGGTCCTCATGGACAAATGTCTCGAGCAGTATCCCCGACGCTGAGACTCCTTCATGCAACCCTCCCTGGAGCACAGCCTCCTCCACTGCTTACCATTAAACTTCTTACGGATACCATTAGGGGTGCACACCACATCGCCCTTCTTGTATTTTTGTTGAGCCAATGAGAGGGGAGTCCTGGAGCGAGAAGAGGTAGAGGAAGACACCCCACCGGATAAAGGAGTAGGAGTCTGGGTGGGTGTGGTCTTAGTTGGAGGTAGGTTTGGAGGGGTGTTCATTTCAGATCCCAGTAAGGCAGGGGAAGGGGGCGGCTGGGGACTAGCTAGGGTTGAGAAATGTGTGGATCCCAAACCCCTCATCACAGAGAGGTGGGGGGAGGAGTTTGGGTAGCTACTGGACTTGGAAATGATATTTCTGTGCTGTGAGGTCCCAGTATTTGACTTGGGTTCTAAGGACAGGCCCATGTTAAAGTGAGACACTTCAACATCTTCCTCTGGGGATTTTGGCTGTTTCTGTCTGTCTCTGTCAGAGTAGTTATCTCTGCAGCTGTGGACGTCGCTGGCCACAACACTCGAAGTAACAGTGGAGGAATGGGGGGTTGGATGTACGTTTTCATAGGCATGCCCTGCTGCAACTGCTTGATGCGAAAAACCATGGCTCAACCTTGCTCCCCCTCCCAGCACCCCCATTCCAATACTCAATTGGCACACCTCCCTTTCTACCTCCATCTCCTCCCTCCACTCTCTTTCTTCTCTTTCCCTCTCTCGCTCTCTCTCCCTTGCCCTCCCACCATCCAGGTGTGGGACATCCCAGGGAGGGGTGAGCAATCTCAGGCTCTGTCGAGAAACCCACACCGTTTGAGCTTTCCTTTTTTCTCCCCCCTGCCCCACCGACCCATCCTCCAGATTATCTCTGTCTTCACTGAGGAGCACCTGGTAAGGGAATGAAACACCAGGGTGGGGGTCCACCTGTGAGATGATCCCCTCTCTGTACAGTAAAGGACCCCCTTCCTCCCCCCCGAATGGCACACACACTTGGGTTCTGACAGCTACAGGTGCCATGCCAGGTGGAGGGGCATCCAAAATTAAGCCAATGATGCTTTCAGTCCCTGATGATGCTGTCATCATGGTTCCACCATCAAAAGGATATTTGACAAGGGTCCCCTCTGCTTGAAGCTGGACTTCAACAGTACCTCCACTGACCCTCCGTACAACACCAGGTCTGAACACAGGGGACAGGAGGCATGAGTCTCTCTGCTTAAACCCTCCGTCCCCTGTAGCTCCATCATCTCCCTCCGTGATCCTCTTCCTCTTGCGAGCCAGAACTCTCTGGTTTTTCATGCCTTTAGCCAGCGCGTCAGCTAGCCCCTCTGTAAAATTTGACGCTTTAGGTTGTGAGTTATGGTAGGGAGCTGGGATATGGGGGTTCTTTTGATTAAGGCTTGGTCCAGTTGCCTCCATGCCATCTATATCAGCTGAGTGCTCACTCGCCGTATCAGTCGATGAGGAGCGCACTGAGTTAGGGGCCCCCTCTGAGTCATTTTCCCCGGATTGGGACTCTTTTACCTGGGAGTCTGCTGTCCTGAGAGCCCTCTCCTCCATGGAGACAAAATGATTTGCTTTTGTAGCTTTACTATGCACTGATAGATGATTACCTGAGGAATTAATACTTCTACTATTACTGCTATTGATACTACTGTTGGCCGTGCTGTTAATACTATTTTTTGTATTAACAGCACTGTTACTGTTAGTACTACTATTGATGCTTACATTAACCTTTTTATTAATGATATCACTAATATTGTTGCTATACTTGAAATTATTATTTGTTGTATTCACACTGTCACTGGTTCTACTGCTGATGGAGCAGTGACTGTCTGTATGTGCAGGGATAGAGGTAGGAATGCTAGTCAGTGGACTTGCATTGTTAGCAAAGTGCTCATATGTATATTTCTTCTTGGGTACACGAGCCTTGAATGTGGCTGTTTTCCTACTCGAGACTGAACCGAGGACAGGGCTGTGATTGGTGGTCAGAGGCGACGTGATTATGGATGGTGGCGCAGGGACAGAGGTAGGAGATGCTACAGAATCAGTGGACACAGCTCCGTTTCCACCCATCGTCTCCTTTTCTTTCTTCTCTTCTGCTTTGCTCCCATCGTTCTGAGCTGACTCAACAGGTTTCCTCAGCCCAGTAGACTCTTCCCTCTTGGGTGTATTGCTGTTTGTGAAAGATTCTTCAATAGAGTCAGTCGCTGCAGGCGTGGTCTGCTTGCGTATGGAAAGCGTAGGTGGGTGCTGTGTGGTTTTGATGAGTGTCTCTCTCTTGATTCTTTTAGTGTCTTTCTCTTGGGGGAGCTGAGAGCCCCCTCTCCTTTTCCCCCCTCGGCCTCGAGTTAGAGAAGAACGCCCTCTGTTTTTCTTCAATGGTCTCATTTCTTCTTCACTGTTCACAAGGTGCTGCAGATTGCGTGACGCTCCTCCGTCTTTCACTTCTAAGGCACTTCTGTTAGGTTCTGTCTTTATTTTCTTTTAGTTGTCTTTCTCTGGAAAAGAAGAAGGACACACAGGAGACAGGTGGTCATTCGACATCTTCATAATCTAAATTTGCTGAGAAGAAAAATGACGTCATACCTGGCAGTGTGGTGCACAGCTCAATATCTGACGTATGCTCTCATGCATCCTCCATCTCCACTAGAGTGTGCATGTGTGCATGTCCTAGTGCTTGCTTACAAGTGTGGGTCTGTCTACAAACACAAAAAGCAATAAAGAAAGAAAGAGTTGTAAACACCCAAGGTCACAATCTATCTCTTGTAGAAACCAAATGTCTCCCTTTCATGAGACCTGCATCTCTTAAATTTCAAAAACATGTATTCTCTGTGTCACACACAAACATATTTAAGTCTCATACTACAGGTCGCCTGATTTCCCAGCTCCCTCAAGCTACTTCGACATGCTACTGGGTAGCTTTCTCACGCTATGCAGCATAGACTCCATGCTGCGTGTTCAACTTGGGATTAAAACAACAACACTGCAATTTATTTTGCCTTCCATCAGGAGGAAATGGGCTGGCAGTGGCCCGAGTGAGGTCACCCGACAATATGAGTGTGCGAGAACGAAAGGGAGACAGAGGTAGGAGAATGCAGCTTTTTTTGCTGTTTGTTCAAATAGGCTGTTCCTGTGTAGTCAGTGGGAATTTCCACAGTCATTCTAGGCACTCATTGGCCCTCTCTCACTGTTTTCTCGATGTCTCAGTCTTTCAATCTTTTGACACACACACACACACACGCATGCACGCACACGCACGCACACGCACGCACACGCACGCACAGTACGAGAAAAATTGGCTACAGCCAAATACTACCGAAAATATCAGAACTTGAAATGCTGGCACGGGATCAGTCCCACTCTATGATGCAGGATTACAGGGTAAATAAAGTTGCAGCACTCACACACACACACACACACACACACACACACACGTGTTTTTCTGTGTCACCCTCTAAACTAAACTCATGTACAAACACATACAAATGCCGACATTCTTTCAATTAACACAAACAAAACAGCCCGACACATTCAAATCTATACCGGCCACACGCACACACACACACATTCTGTCGGACACTGGAGGAGTTTGTCACCCGTGCAGAAGGTGACCTTGTTGTTAACTGTTTGATTGCTATAACAAACATAACACAACACAAGCAGGTAACAACTTTAACGTTAACATCCTATTGTACTGAAAAGCATCTCTTCCATGTCATAAATGACTAACGAACCTGAGTCATTTTACAATCGTTTCCCTGACTGTCCATTTTGATCTTATACAACACTTACTGTATAAATAAAACAATTGTTTTCATTTTAACCATTAAAATACATTATGAGAGTCCACTAATTCATTATTTTTGTTTCATTCATTCATTTTATGGTAAATAGGTTAACACTATTATTAATAGTGAACGTACTTAACTAAATTGCACTTGCAATCACAATTTCTCATTAACACATTGCGTATATTTTTTATATAAGCGCTTATATACATGATTGCAATAGGTTTTAAAAAACTGCGTCCCTTCATGATGGAGGACGTGCAGGTCTGGACCGGGAGTGTTGGACCTGTATAGTGACTGACTGACTTGTTGACTAAATCACTCAATAGGATCAAAATACTGCTTTGACTGATAAGCCGGCAGCAGCAAGTGTGTGCCTTCACATTCTCTATAACAGAGGAGTTTTAGTTTTGATTTTCAGTGCTGCTGTAGGCAGCACGTCTAAAATAATTGATTTATCATTAGAGGTTAAATTCTAAAAGAAAAACAGTATAATGCTTCAAATATGTGTACCCTTGTGGGTCCGTCCTCTCTATCATATGTTGTGAGCATCATTCTTGTCCACAGTATTTTACTTCAAATCCCACACATGACACCAAAGTTGCTAGAGATAACAGATACATTCAATTACAGGCACGTATATGCATTCGTGCACAAGGCATCTATGACTTTTACATTTAAAGAAATGATGAGGATTTGAAAATGTGACGTGGGCCTTATATGCTGTTAAGGATAAGAAGAATTTCACATTCTTGTGGATAACAATCATCCCCTAAATGGGAAAAAGCGCTTCTCATCTTTCTTTTAAATTACAATCTAAGAGCAAGTCTACAAAAAAGACTTCAGAGTTGTTTTCATAGCACAAGTTGCTTATCAGACCAAAAATATAAGGGAAATTATAGAATGCAAAACATCCAGTGGGCTTAATCCAGATGAAGCAGAGGGGGACTCGGTCATAATTAAGGTAATTTCAGGAGTCTTAGCCTTCCAGCATTAGAACAGGTTAAGAGCGTGATATTTACTGGTCTGGTCTACAGCTTAATCCTGAATAGAGAATCGACATCTATCGTCTACATGGCACTGGGTCGGAGTCATCCTTAAACAGCAAAAGATGTTTCATCTAACAAACACGGGTGCATACCCCCTCCTCTGCAAAGCAACATCAAACTTTACACTCACATTTAACATTCTCCCTGGAATTTACAGTGCAGTCGTGCACACGCTGTAAAAATCTCCCTCACACAAATATATTGGCTCACACGCACACATTCATTGTTCCGTATAAAACCCCCACAAACACAGGAGCTGACGCTCGGACCAGTGCGAGTTTCACTTTTCTTAAATAAACACACATAAAAATAAATTAAAATGACTTTTATGATGAATCTAGATTTTCATGCAAACAGCACTTTGCTTTTGATTCTTTTGCGGGTTGCACATGGGGTGCGTGCATGCAAACGGAGTATAAGAGCACACATGCATACCCACGGAAGGGTCATCCATAAGAAAATATCATGTCAATGTCAACATCACAGGAAAAAGCAATTGTACAATATTTATTACTGGAGTATACAGCCCTAATAAACCTCCACGTTGATGGTAATTTATTCAGTAATTCATAGACGATTTAGCCTATGCCCCACTGCAACATGGCACAGGATGTGTGTGTGGGAGACGTGAGGGCATTCGAGCTACCTATAGGTATATAACAGTATACAGCTGCCTTCAGGATATGTCTACCTTGCTCAACACTGCATTTGCATGACATGTCAGTGTGAGTGTATACGTAGTTACTAGGCACACTGCAGCTTCTCCTTCTCCTTCTCCTAAAAGCGTTTTATGGGTGTCTGTATGGGTGCAGGGCTGCAGTGACGGGGACAGGGATGGAGGTGATGGTACAACATGGGAAGACAGGAATATGGCCGCGATGGTGAAGCCTACTGTCGATCTTACAGTCTCATGTAAGAAACGCAAAGTGGCTTTGCCCTTAACTGGGTCACCAGGGACTACACTCACAAAAATGAAACAGCAAAAAATAAATTAAAAAGGAACATGCTCTCCTTCACATACACACTTTGGTTATGGCTCCTATGAGTGAGCGGGATGTGACAGTATAGGCAACATGACACAAGTAGAATAAAACATTTTAAAGTATATTAGCTGTGAAGTGTGTATGCATGAGTGTTTGTTGTTGAGGAGAACTTCAACTGTGACGTAGTATGAATACTGACGGCTGCTTATCTGCACATGTATCGATATATCGAGAAACACAGGGGCCTGAAATTTGTGCATTCTGGCCCATATTGATCAGGAGGCTGTGGCATAGATCAGAGGTGACTGTTCCTGTTTGGGACCAAATGGCAGAACTGCCAATGACACATCAATGGCCAGCTGCTCCACAAGCTATGCAAAGATGCCTATACACCGTTAGAGACATTTGTCTTCTGTGCTTACAAGTGCAATAATGACAATATCAGGCAACGCATGCATGCCACCGTGTGAAGCTTCAGGACAAGGTCTACAAATAATAAAAAAAACAACATAATTGGTATTATTGAAAATAGACACCATGTCAAAAAAGGTGTTTTAAACTGTCCAGTCAGATGTCAAGAGTGCATCGACAGTGACTGTGGGATTGCAGTGCAGAAAAGTGGAGCGTCGGCGAGGGGGGAAGCCGAATGTATCCCTGTTTCATTGCGCTGATGTCTGCGAGTACTACGAGAGGCGCTGCACAATGTCAAAGGAGTATGATGACTCGAGGCAGTCAGCCGGTCTGCTCTGCGTACGGTGCTCGGTAACAAACACAAACAGTCTGTTTCAAGTGACGTGTTATTATCCCAACAAGACAGGTAGAATTCCTCCTCATACAAAGATGTTTGGAATGCAAATATCCACTACAACGACGATAGTACACCCGCAACCACTCCAAAGCAGCTCCCTTAATGGAGCCACCGAGGTGACACTTTGGTTATATGTTTCTAAAAAACTTGAGCAAGCTGTCATGTTGGTGTTTCGCTCTAGTAAGCAGCTCAGAAACGTTAGTAGTAGTGGTGGTTGTAGTCGTAGTACGCAACGGTGGCAGACTACTAACGTTAGTGCCCACATAATAACACCGTCAGAAGGCGGACTACGAGGAAATGGGATTTTATACGCGTTGTTGTTGTTTTTCCATGTCCTCTGTTTTATAAACACCGAATAACCTTGCGTAGCGACTGGTAAACAAATGGGCTGCATTGCTGCAAATATGTCGATTGTTTTTTTGTTTTTTTTACTACGCCAGCGCTCCTTTACGCAAAACTGGAAAACTAAGGTCACGGAAAAGTACTCAATATCAACCACAAGGTTGTAATTAGAGCGAACACATTTTTTGGTCGTCAGCGAGACTGTGGTAAAACATTTGACAAAGTTTTTAGGCTGTTACACCCCCCACCCCTCCTCTTTCCCTCCTCGCAAACGGTGTCACTCCGTTTCTTCGGACAGTACCAGAAACAACCGGCGGACCGTTGAGTCAAAGCTCGTGCCAACTCGCTGCTCCTGAAAACGAAGAATGAATGTCAAATGGGCTTCACATCCCTTTGCTAACTTAGTTTTAACTCACCCAAACAGATCTTTTCCCGTCGCCAGAGAAAGATTTATGGTCTTATTCTGCTGTTGAGGCGGCTCGCATAACTCTCGTTAACGTCCTTTGTCCGTCGGCTTTGACGACTGTTCGGTTGGGACTCGCTCTTTACTTTTGCTCCGCAAAACATGTCTTTCTCCCACAGAAACTCATACAGGGATACACAAAACTATCGGTCTTCTTTTCCACTACAGTCACAAAATGGTGAATGAACCACGAACAGCTGGGGGAACCGACCAATCAGAGGTCTCTGACAGGTACAGTAGCCAATCAACGTCGGCATCCCAGATAAGAGGGCGTGACGGGCTGTCAAAGTCCAGTTGACAGACGGGGGGACGCAGCCAATGGTGGCGGGATGTTGAGCGAGACCGGTGCCCTGTCCCAAACTTTACAGTATCCAATAAGAGCTTTGGGAACCATAGGAACAGCATGAGGGAGGGCTGAAAGGAGGGAGCAAATAATTGAGAGCCAATAGAAGGGCACAATGTAACCCTCCCTTATCATAAAGAGAATGTTTACCATAATTGACAGCAAAAGTACCGTCCCCAAGCAGACCGTGATAATACATCGAGTTCCCTGCTTGTCCTAAGAGATCTGGACCCCACAATGCGGTTCTTTTTCGCTCTGTGACTCAGCAAACTGCTGGAATGTCCAAAAGTGAACTTTTTAAAACTAGAATACGGGCAGACTGAAAGAAAGCATTGGGCACATTTATGCACCATTTGCAACTTAGTTCCGGAGCTTTGGACAAGTGTGCCATGGTATAGCCGACTCCTCTGTGCCCCTTTGCAAATTGCTCTCCCTGTCCCTTTTCTCTCAGCAACAGACGTTCACTTTCTCCGCTTGCAGCCAATCACGACGCATCCTCTGACGTTGGCATTCTCTGCACCCCGCCCACTCCACTGAAAGTGAACGGAACCTTTCTCGATGACGTCACCTCACCGACAGGCGATTGGGCAGGTGTGCCACGTCTACGGGCCAATGAGCGCGGGCGACGATGATGTCATCACGAGTGTTGCCACCAGCTGGACAGAGGGGGCGCGGTCTGTCGTAAACTCGCCTAACCCCATGTTCGTAAATTGCAGGCAGTGGTGGAGGCGGACTGGTGTGCCGCTGAGTAGCGACTACAAGATGTTGAGATAATGGCACGTGTTTATGACTGGCATCTTGCACGTGCTCATTTTGACAAGTGTCCTCTGCATGACGATATTGAACATTTACATAGAATACGAAACATCACACTACTATCAGATACAGAGCCATGATAGTAAAGATTACATAATCCCCTGTTCTGTAGTAGACGACCGGACTCATGCTTGGACAGACGCATACTGGGTATCACGACAGCAGCGCCTCCTGTTGGTGGGATTTGCTGCAGCCGGGTCAATTAACCATTATTATAAAACAGGGGAGAGTGGAGACTACATGTAAAAAGTCACCAAAGTTCTGATTTGCTGAGAGGAGCTGTGTAAACTGATTGACTGATATATTTACCAGCCATGTGTGCTGGCCTATGTGCACATGTAGTGTTCAGACAAAGAGAGACACAGACATAGAGCAGGCTCGCTGCTGGTTAAATGTTGATGTAGACTGACATCTAGTTGTTATTGTTGAGCACTGCATCTTACAAGTATTGCTTTGTTTGGATAGATATGGTTTCTATCAGTGTATAGCCTATATATAGCCTATATGGAGTATATTTTAAATAAGTACATTTTAGAATAAAGGCTTAATTTAAGGGTATACATTTTAAGTAAAGAGTGTGTGCGCGTGTGTATGTGTGTGCCTGCGAATTTAGCTGATTAGTCTTAAATTAATATTTAAGAAGAAAAATTGAATATTATAAAAATGCATATCCCGTCATAATAATTATAATTATAATAATATTAAAGATGGCCGATCAAACTGGCATTTTTAGGGACGGATGCTTTATGTTGAGCAGCATTTTGAGGATTATTTTTACGTTACGTGAATCTTTAGGGTGGAAAATGGGATTCATTTTCCAAAAGGCGAAACTGAGTGAGGACACTAGAAACCAGAGGAGGTCTCTTCAATAGAGCTGGACCTGAACCACTGTTCCACCTATAAAGGCTCTGGACGGATGACTTTGACTTTTACAACCTGGATATATGATAAGGAACATTGTTGTTGCTTGTATCTATTGTCAACTATAAACCTATAAAGCTCATGCACCAATATTCAATTATAGTGTCGGTTGATCTGTAATTTGGATTCAAGCTATTGTTGACAGTAATTTAGGTGAAATATTTCTTTACTTTACTTCAGTAATTCATGAATTATTACCAATTAATGTTCCTTAGCTGAAATCACCCTACACCTTGTTTTTTTAAGAGTTTGTCAAAGTGAGTTTATTGTATCATTATGGAAAACAACGTCAATAACAACCTCAAACAATACGTTCAATGTCAAAGTATATGCTGATGCTGTTTAAACTTCCTGAGCTATACTGAGCAATTACTATTTGCATTTACGGTGGCCCCATTGCGCCACAATGAGGATAAATAGTCTTTTTATATCATTTTAAATGGGGGTTTCATCTCCTTGCAGGCAACTACTGACTGTCCCATCTCGTTAGCAAGTCCCCCCACTCTGTACCCCCAGATCTCCTGTCCCCCTCTCCATGGGAGCCTGACCTTTGACCTTCACCCTTCACCCTTTTTCTCTGCTCTCTCCACTGGCCTGTCAGTCAAACACCAGAGACCCTCCTCTCCTGCTGGGTTCTGCTGTCAGACCGGCCTCAGGTACAGAGAGAGAGAGAGAGAGAGAGAGAGAGAGAGAGAGAGAGAGAGAGAGAGAGAGAGAGAGAGAGAGAGAGAGAGAGAGAGTCTCAAAGCAATCCACGAATGACTTGAAACAGAAGGGAAAAGAGTTGTAAAATAAACTTGGACTGAAACAGAGTCAGAAATTCATAGAAACTAATTTCATAGCTCAGCAGCAGACCTATCTTTCTCTTTCCACATTCCAATCTGCTGTGATTGGAGCACGTCTGCAAACCAACCCGAAACTAA
>CAAKHC010015375.1:53146-67774 GCA_901007825.1 Macroramphosus scolopax
GTCTGTTTGTGTGTTATCAGAGCTCAGTTTGCACTTTTCTACATGCTATAAAAACAAGGCATAGAGAGGCAGTGTGTGTCGACGTGCGTGTGTGTGTGTGTGTGTGTGTGTGTGTGTGTGTGTGTGTGTGTGTGTGTGTGTGTGTGTGTGTGTGTGTGTGTGTGTGTGTGTGTGTGGTCTCAGGTGATCCCTGCTCTCTCAGGCTCAAACTCTTGTGTACAGGCCCGGCAGTCTGACGCAATCTCCGAACCTGAAGATGACATTGCACATGGAGAGCAGGAGGTCCGAACAGACAGAGAGAGAGAGAGAGAGAGAGAGAGAGAGAGAGAGAGAGAGAGAGAGAGAGAGAGAGAGAGAGAGAGAGAGAGAGAGAGAGAGAGAGAGAGAGAGACAGAGAGAGAGAGAGAGAGAGAGAGAGAGAGAGAGAGAGAGAGAGAGAGAGAGAGAGAGAGAGAGAGAGAGAGAGCGAGAGAGCGAGAGAGAGAGAGGGAGCATGTCAAAGAGATAAAGGCAGTTTTGTGCATGTGTCTATCTATCTGTACACATTTGCTGGTTTAGTTTAACACTATGATTGTTAGAGGAGCTTAAGCTGGTGATCTAGGATACTGGGGAAACTATTTTCAGTATACAAGCCATGTTAGGTGCAATCTCGGAATCCATCAGCTATGAATAGCTTCTGGGAAAAACGGCTAACGTGTAAAGCCAGAGCCTCCCCTTCCATTTGACGGGTACAGTCTAGGTTCCCATTAGCAGCTTGAGATACAACTGGATGTTATCACAACTAACGTATGAATGCCGGTAAACGAAATAATCCAAATCATCGAGATGATAACAGAAGGGTTGCGAGTTTGCATTTCAGCAAACTTGTTCCGCCTTTTGTGATTGGTCAATCTTACTGCCAATGGAAACAGAACCTCCCAAACTCTCCTCCCATGGCTACAGACTCTGATTCATATGCAGAATCTGTTCCTATAGATTATGTCAGTTGAGGTGACAGTGAGTTAACAGTAACTGGAACCCCTCAAACTCGTCTGCCTGCTGTTGCCTTTCCCTTCTGGTCCCCAAAATTACTTCTTCCTTCTTCTCTCTTCCTCACCTCACTTCCTTTCAAACGTCTCCTTGGGGTTAAAAAACATGTCGGTGAGTTGACTTTACAGGTGTTCCACAAGAGAAAAGAGGGTCAAGATAAGAGAGAGAGAGAGACAGGAGGAAGGTTCGACTAAAGTCAAAAGCTTTGAGAGAGCTGTGTGTCAGAGCCAAAGTCTGTCCGAATGTTGACGTGTGTACGATGTTGCAACGAACACCAATGTTGTTTTACACTGCGAGTCCCATTCACAGTTACCTGTCGTTTTTGTAAGAATGTGTGCATGACTCCAATAAACATACAGCAATAGGCTTCCCTGAGTGGAGTGGGCTAGGTTTAAGAGAAGCTATGTCCCTCTGTCAGCAACCAACAGCCCCACCCTCCAGTCTTGGAGACCCACTTTCCTTTTCATCCCCGTGATTTTTCAGTGTCTGCGAAAACTGGACGAGGGTTTCATGAGCGAGAGAATGATTACTCGTATGGGTCCACATGGATCAGATTCTTCTTTGTTCTGCTCCACGTCACTCCAGGGCCGTGGGTTTTAGAAACAGGCACTTGTCAAAGTCCCTTATATATGTCGTCTTACGGGAGAAGTAGCATAGGGGAGATTGTGCACACCGTGATTATAGGTTTGCTGGGTTTTAAGGGAGTACGGGTCCCCTGAGGAAAGACTGATTGCCTGCTGATCCTACTGATGGGGGTCGGAGGCGGGATCTGTGCTACTGGGGCAGGGCGCCTGGAGCTTCACTGGCCAGGTGGGAGGTGAACTTGTAGACAAGTTTCAAGAGGGAGTCTCCCTCTGATTGCAGCCCTGTTACTGACATAATGCCTGGGATGGCTGAATCTAAGAGGGTCCCTCCTCCCAAAAGATGTGTCCCAGAAGAGCCCTGATCCAGTAAGCAGACTGGTGGGGGATCTGACAGAACAACAGTCAGGCTGTCTTTGAGGTGTTGGTTTTATGTATCTATGCTGAACTGTGCTCGACTGAGGCTTCGGGAATCTTGTTTGTCAGTGTAGAAGAAGGATTACAGAGGAACCATTTACATACTCTTGTACCACCTCCAATTCTACTGGAGCAGTAGTGTTTGGGCGGTGCCTTAATCAGCAGTCTTTGTTCTCCAGAGACAGCTGTGCGGTGGCACGATGCAGCTCAGCGCTCACCCTGCGATGCGAGGACAGCGGTGTTGCTAAAGAGCCCTCGTATGCCAATGGCGGGGGGCTGTCCCCTTCTCCACTGCCAGTCCCATCCTCCTCCGTTTCCATCCGTCCATTTCTTTGCCTCCCTCTTTCCTGCTCCTCTTGTGGCCGAACTTTCTTGTCGTCCGACTCCTCGTTGGAGGCCTCCATGCGCTGGTCTTCGCTCCAGCGCCTCTTGAAGCGCAGCTTGAGGGGGATGCACTTGGTCTGGGAAGCTCCTGTTGAGCCCGTTTGAGGTGGGGGTGTGTTTCCATCCCCTGGCTCGGTTGGCTCAGTCTTGAGGGTGGGCAGCCCACGATGCACATTGGAATATGTGTGCTGCGAGGTGAAGAAGGGCATCAGACCAGGCGGGGGTGGGGCGGGGGCTTTAAAGACGTCCTCGTCCAGGTCCTCATCAGGATGAGGTTGATGTGGGGGTGCGGCTGAGCCGTTAGAGAGGTGGTGGTGATGGTGGTGGTGGTGGTGGTCAAGGGATCTGGAGTGGCGAGGGGCAAAGATCGCAAACTCCTCCTCTCTCTCATCTGGGTCCTCATCACTAATGTCAGTCACCTCCACCTCTTCCTCTGACTCGATATCTGAGATGGGCTCCACCTGGACAGTCGGTTGAAATATAGAGACGGATAGATGAAATCACAAGAAAAGCCCAATCCAATTATACAATTTTTAAGAATTAGAAATCACAAATTAAGCACATGTTTGTTGACAGCCCACAGTATAATGGGGCTCTGTAGGTTCATATATCTCACCTTTATCTTGGGAAGTCCTGCACTGTTTAGGGACTGCACTGAGGAGGCGGCTGAAATGAGGCCCGAGCCACTGGCTGAGCTCAGGTCACTGCCAAACGACAGCGAGGAGCCAAGGCCAGAGGTAGATGACATGGACCCAGATCCTGAACCTGAGGAGAGTGAGCTCTGTCTGGGTTTACTCTGGCTCTGACCATCTCTCTGCTTTCTGCCCAGTGGTGGCGGCTGAAGCTTGAACTTGAAAGGGGACATATGCGGGGGCTCCTCGCCCAGGTGGAGTGGATGATGCATTGGATGGGAATGGGGGTGAGGGTGAGGGTGAGCTGAGTGAGGTGGATGAGGGTGATGGTGGCCGGAGTGAGATAGAGGAGGGTGGTGATGCCGCTCTCCTCCCCTTTCTCCCAATGCTGCTCTTTCCGCTCTTTCAGCCGCTCCTCTCTCTCCAGACAAACCAGCCTTGTCTGCGGCGGGCCGGTGAGGCTGAGGGATGATGATGTTGGGGTACTGGAAGAAAGCTCTGGGGCTGAGGCCGTAGTTGTACACCGACTGAGTATGGGCCTGCAGGTAGCGCTTCATGTCCTCTGGGTTGAAGGAGAAGTGGGATCCTAGCATAGGTGACAGGGTGGGTGAGGGTGTATATGGGAGGTGAGAAGTGGGGGTCATGCTGAGTGCTGGGGACAGAGGAGGGGCAAGGAGGCCAGCTCCTCCCGGCCCAGGCAGAGGAGACACAGGGAAGGGGGACAAGGAGTCTGGGTGGATACGGTGCCCAGTGGGGCCCCGGGAGCCTGGGTGGCCACTGGGGTTGCCTGGTCCTCCGTAGATGCGGAACAGAGATTCGTGCGACAGGCGGGGATGGATGATGCCCCGATAACCTCCTCCCCCGCCACCAGGTACTCCTCCACTCACACCCCTATCTCCCCTCTCCTCTCCCCCTCCGATACTACCATCCTCAATCTCAGAATTGACAGAGGTGCCGTCACTGCAGTCGCTGACGGAGCCGCGTGCCACTCGCCGGGCCACAGAGCTGTACATGCCTCCAGGGCTGCGTAGGTCTTCGTTCGGGGAGAGGACTTCAGAGGGTGTGGAAGGGGGGAAGCGGAAGTGGGACCCTGCACCAGTTGGGACAGGTGGGGCACTCTGAGGAACACCGCCTCCTAAAGACAACAAGGCAAAGAAGGGAGAATGAGAGGAGAAAGAGGAAGAGAACACTAAGAAACAATACATAATGTTTTCCTGTGTAATCCCATTTAATCATCCTGTTCTATTGTGGGATTAGGAGATATATAAGCACATGCACACAAACACACACACACACATCCAGTCTTACCAGTGGAGCCCATGTCAATGAAGGGGTAGTTGACCAAAACCAGCTTATTGAAGTTGAACTTGTAGGTGAACCTCTTGCCTTTGGTCTTATGGAGGATCCTCTTGTTATAGTAGTATCTAAGAATGAGAACACATCAGATTAGATACTGCCTGCATTACAAATAGTAAACCTGAAACATTTCATATAATACGTTTCAAAATATTATTTTGCCTCTGAAGCCATCGAGGCCAGTTGTGAAAATTGCACTTGCACCCTTAAACACACTTTAATAAGCACCGGTCTTTCATGTCCACCCTCATAATGACAGATATTACAGAGTGTTGTGTGACAGAAAGCAGACGCGGAGCACAGTGGAGGGTAGGAGGGGGGCGAATAAGGGGATGAGAAGGAAAGAAAACAGATAGATGAGAAGCAGTGGATGGAGCGAGCAGCAGAGTGTCATTGTGTGGAGGGCTAAACAAACAATTAAGGGATCAGGGGTCAACGTATGCAGCCAGATGTTGGGCTATTTTCGGCCGTCATGGATTGTAAAGGAACAAGGGTGTGTGAGGGGTTTGCATGCATGATTGACAGATGTATGTGACTTGCGTTCCTTTGTGTGGATTCCAGTGTGTAACACCTTCACTAATCTGTACTGGTCCAAAAGAATGTGAAGAATTCGGAATAGGTGACTTCTTGCTCCTCACAAAGCCAGAACTCACGTCACACAATACAACACAAATTCTGTCTTTTATTTCTCTGGATGGACCCGTCACTTTATGTAACACCAAAGCAAATCCACCAATAATTCACCCCATCTTTATCTGTTTATGTAACATCCATTCTCTGTTTTTTTTTCTCCAAGCTTTTCCTCTCCCATGGCTCCTGCCTACAGTACAAGGCTCCATTTTTATTAACCTTTGTACAGCTACAGCTCTTTATGTAACATCTCTCTGCTTTCTTCCCCATATTCACATTCACTTTATGTAACCTCTGGATCCCTCGCTGACAACCATCACACACTGAGGGAGACGTAAAAAAATGGAAAGAGGAAAAGATAAAGAGCAAGAAAGCAACAAAGACATTTGTCAGTCAGGCAGGGAACTAGTTTGTGTTCTACGAAGACCCAAACTGCAACCTCCTCTTTCAAACCTACCCTAGGGTGTTACACACAAGGTTTAACCACACTGCACTGTGCTCATTGTGTCTGCATGCCTACCTGCTTTCATAGCACAAGGCTCTGCTTTCTCCCTTCCTGCAGCATGTGTCTGCTGGCACAAGTTAAGTGAAGCGTGCTGGCAAAGATAGGGGCTGCAGGGTATGTAGGTAATGCTGAGTTAATCACAGCACATTGACTATCATGACTGAATGGTAGTTACAAACAGCGGTGTGTGTTTCTCTGGTAGCGCAGAGGGGTCACTCCTCACGCTTTCTTATTATGCTTCTTATACAGACTTGTTAGGCTGTTTCTTTGGCATTGAGAACACACCTTTTTGGTCTTTTTCACCTCTCCCTTTATTGTACTGATACATTTCTCTTTTCTCTCTTCAAACCACCTCCCCATCTTTACCTCATTTCTCTCCCTGTGCTCTCAACTCTTCGCCTGAGGCGACCGGAGAGAGAGGGAGCGACAGGACAGGCCTGCACTGTTGAAAACATTGTTTATGCCAGGCACAAAGCAGCATGTAATTTCTGCCTGAGGGGAGACACTTACTTGGGCCGGCAAGAGGGGAGAGAACAGTTGGGAGCGAGGGAACGGGCAGAGACAAGCGGGAACTCAAGAAGAACTAAGACCACTAAGGACTGTGATTGAATTAGTTGATTGGTTAGAAAATCAAGAAGCTGTGTTTAACCCCACATGAGGATTCTGTATAAAAATACAAGGCCCCACAATGGTAGAAAACAAACAAAGTCCTATGTATGTAAAAATAATTTATTCCCAGCTAAGTAGAGCAAAGGTTTTAAACAACTTGCACTTTGTCCCTGTTAACTTATCATTGACATGCATCTTGGGCCATCTGACTACACGTGTACAGCTTGAAGTACGTGAGTTTGTATTAGACTGCATCTCCACTTGTGCTGTTCTCCACCGACGCATTGATCTCAGGTCTGAACAGGGCATTTGCTTATCTTCTAAAACAAGACCATAGTAAATAAACCAATGAGTGAGCTGCCAGTTAATGAGGTGCAACTAGATCTAACAATAAAGACCCACCTGAGGCGAATAAGTTGAGGGGCTTTGCCTCTGTCTTTTCTCCCAAGCCACTAGCGGGCAAGACTGTGCAAGTAAGCAACCTCTAAAAATTCTCCTACAATCGATGTGACTTTGTGCCAAGCTGTACTTTACATGTGTTTATAATCTTGGAGGTGAGGCACATAAAAAAAAAGAGTGGTTTTTCAACTTCTCTTTTTTTTCTTCACATTGCTGGTTCCACTTGTGTCCAGAGGTAACATGGATTACCTCTGCTTTCTTCGCTGACCTCGCGATAATACAACAGCTTCGGTTATATTCACCCTACTTGATATGAATGAGGTTAAAATAATGTAAGAGACTCCGTTCATTATTTATAGCTAGGTGTACCAAGTAAACTGGCAACCGAGTATAATGGCCATGAATATGGATGAATCCCAAAGGCCAATAATATCAGTGTGCAGACACATCTGTCTGGCCCTGGCTAATGACGGTTGGCTAACAGGGAGAGCAGCCAACTTACATGCTGGTGCACTTGGTTGCACACACGCACACGCGCACACGCAGAGCTAATAGACAGAATGCTGAATGCATAGTTGGAGGCAAACAACTTCTGTGTAATCCTATCTGAGGCATCTGAGGCTCTAAAGCACATGGTCACCCATTCTTCCCCGATGCCCCCTTCTCCTGCGCCGTCATACACGCAGACAGTCTTTGAAGAGCATTTGAACTCACTTCAAAAGAGAAGAAAGAGATTCTTTGAGTGCCTGTGTTTAGCTGCCCACCGCACTCTCCTTACACACACACTCACCAGTTCACACACACACATCTCTCGCATATTCTGACTCTGTGCTGCCATTTCATTCAGGAATCCATGTGTGCCCCTGTGCACCCCCAGACTGTACGAACCAGGAAAACACACCACCTATATCCTACTCTCTGTTTAACCAGAAGAGTAGATTGAACAATCAATGCGAGTATGGATTTAGGCAAAGCCTTCGGGGAAACAGGGGAAGCTTTTTATCAAGTCACTTGTTACAGTGTGTGATTCTAGGCCAGGGATTAAGGCTGCGATTACATAGCCCTGCTGTGGTCCAAAGCATTATGACCAAAGCTGAGAGAGAGAAACACACGAGTGCCAGAACTCAATGGCAATAAATGAACGTAGATGTTTAAATCAGCAGTTCAGCCATGTTGGAAGAAATTCTAGATGGGACTTATTTTTTGTTTTCAGTACTCTAAAGGGAAAAGGGGGGGATTTATTTTTCTTTTATTACAGATATCAGGTAATTCTTTATGAAAAAGATCTGCCCAGCACAACCAAAGTTCTCTATCAATTCAATTTTACGTACAGAAGTTGCGTCAGGGGTCTTTTCTTACAGTACAGCGACCACGCGCATGATATCTGTATGAGCTCAACAATCTATTTCAGTATCACTCCACATACAAACACAAATGTCCACACTGAAAATGAACTAACACACACTGGTGTGTGTGTGTGTGTGTGTATGCACAGGCTGTGCCTTGCCCATTGTTGGGCTGTAAATAGGCGCTGACTGTGACAGGAAGTCGGGATTACAATACTCCCTATGAGCCCCATGTTTATTTTCTGCCTCTTTCGTCAGCATTGGCCATTACACACACATCCTAGCCAGATCCTCCTCTACACACATGCACACACACGCACACCAGCTGCTCACACTCAGGTGTGTGTTGGACACGTGAGGGTGTTTTGTGTACAAGACAGTTTTGATTAGTGTTTCCCATCTGAAAACAGGATGTAAAATGTGTTTACATCGGGATGTGGGATTGATGATTAGGCAAAGTGTCACAGCAGAATCTGGTCAGGGTCTGATTAGGCCGGCTGCATGCTCTGTGCCGCTCATATGTCGTCCAACACACTCCTGGTGTGTGTGTGTTTGTATGCATGGCTCGTGTGTATTCTACTCTCATAGAGAACGAAGGCCCCGTTTACTCAGGGACAATGAGATAAACACAACACCATTTACAATGAACACGTACATGCTGCAGACAATGGAAAGACAATGCACACGCATACATTAAACACAATGTCATGCAGGTTTACAGTGCGCGAGTGCTCCCTCTGCACTTTCTCTCTTGCCCTGGGTGCTTCCACACAATGAGCTGCGATGGCCAGAGGCCTTTTGACCTACAAACAGGCCCGGCCAGCTAGGTGAGTAACACTGTGTGCATTTGCAACAGTGTTTCCTGCAGCGTGTTTTGTCGGTGTAGTTACTGTGAATATCAGAGCGAATTCGAGTTTGTGCTGCAGTTTCAACCTTCTAAAGTATCTTTCCTGAGAAGAATGAGAGATGAAAGTAACAGTTGCAATACACCACAACACTCTGACAATAGGAACTGTGACGCATGTTGTCCTTCAGTGCTACCATACAATATGAAAATATGTCAGTAAACCTTTGCAGTATTATCCTCAGTGTTACTGGGGAGACCTCAGTGTATCTATGTTCCTCCTGCTGTCTACATTTTCCAGTTGTGATGGTCTATCACCGCTAAATGAATTTTGGAAATGAAGCAAATACTCCTGCATGTCTGCAAGCAACCATGCATGGATATGAGTCTTTGTACAATGGTGCATTTGTGTATGTGAATGTGCACGTGTGTCTGCTTGTTAATCTTTGCCATCTGTGCGTGGCAGTCCCCCTGACCTCTGACCCGATGTTGGAACCCATGCAGGCTGCAGACCGTAAGACAAGGGGGGCTGGCATGTCTCTAGGAGCTGGGACCTCTTAGCATGATTACGCTCATTTAGTCAGCGTATTTGCAAACGACTTAATTTCCCCTACTCTCCTTTGTGGATCAGTTGATGATGCAGGGAATCAGAAGAGGGGCGGGGGTCGGACTCCAAAGATTGAGGACCATCCTGGCAGAAAGTGAGTATGGCTTGGAAATAACTTATGTAATGAAGGGCGTGATACAGTAACAATAGACCCTCATAGTCTGTTGCTTTAGTTTGTGTGATTATTTTTCACTTTTGATTCATGGTAACATGACAATCATTAATAAAATTGAAGTACTTTGAAATAACCCTTTGAACGTCAAGCAGGTCCACTTGCACATACGTGCACACACTTGTGTACAGGCACACACTCACAAAGTGTGAGTATAATCCTCTCAACAGGAGTGGGAATTTCACAGAGGCCGTGGGAGAGGGAGAACAAGATGACGCATGGCCCAAGGCTGTGTCCCCCTCAACGAAAAGCTAACACATACGCACATGTCCGGGCACAATGCAGCAATAGCGATGAAGGGAATTTCCACCATGTGCAGGGCAGACAGGAAAGATTATGATCATAGAGGTACAAATAAAAATCACAAAGGCTGGGCGATAAAAAGAACACTTTAAAACAGGCGTGCCTTTTCAAGTATGCGGACGCTAATTGCCACATGCTGACTGTGGTCTCGTTATTAGTAGACGCCAGGTTTTCTCCATATGAAGCACACAAGTTGGCCTGCAAGCCAACAGTTTGCTCCATATGGGGAATGTTAGCATGCATGTGTGTGTGTGTGTGTTTGTGTGCCTCTTTTTATAACTTCATTAATCTTTAGTGCCATTAATCTGCTTGCCACATTATTATTGATGTGCCCACGAGAGGCTTCATTTCCAGCGTCTCTGTTAGTAAGGGACAGATCCAGTGTCAGACCAGGTGACAACATGGACCAGGGTGACTGTGTCTGCCCTTCTCACTCTTAGCCTGAAGTGATTTTGCTCTATTTATCCTCACAGTAGGAGACAACTTGACCCTATGAGGGTGGATGAAGATGCAAGAGTGCCAGATAGACACCACCAGAATCGTCTGTGTAGGAAACAGCCCCTAAGGCCGGTCCATCAGAGGGCACTAAGACCCGCTATATATAAGCACTTACTGCAGCTTAAGCTTCAAATCTGTTACAGCTCTAGAGGATGGACATGCTATAAATACAGAGCTTGACCACAAGGATCCTCATTCACATTCTTTGTCTCTCTAATTCAGGAGTTCTAAATCCGGACTCCTATTTGTGTGTGTGCAGCACATGCAGTCAAACATTAGCAGTCCACGTTAATTCCCTCTGTTCCCATAGAATCCCATCTGGAACAGACATTATTTTAATCTCAGCAGTGTAAACGAGCGTACATAAGCCCCGCCGCCCTGAAATAAGAAATTAAATTAATTTCACTCCTTTAATAAACCCACTGCTTTTGGGGTTCTTTTAGTTGCTTGGTGTGATCTTGGCTCTGTTTGGCTGTAAACGACAAGCTGAGGACACAAGACACAGTGAATGAGATGCTGAGCTTCCTACGACCGAGAAGACTTCTCCACGGTTAAGGGATGTCCCGAATTATGAAGTTACATATGATTGGATAAATTTAATAAAAGCCCCAAATTATTCTTCACTATGAGGGTGTGTGTTTGTGTGTGTGAGGTGAAGCTGCAAATAATAAATGATGTTAGCTAACATTATTATATGAACGACCAAGAGCACGTGTACCCATCCAGGTTAAAAAGGTAAGACGGACAAGGTGCGACCGAACAAACAGGTCAGTGTTGTAACTTTACTTTGAGCGTAAGAGGAGCTAAACTTGTACAGGTCAATACTGTGTGAAGGCATGCGGCCAGGGTCAGTCTTGTAACAGTATTATGGACTTGGATGAGTGCTATTGGTGCTTGGACAGAGATGACTAATGGAACGTCTGGTTGGAACGTAGCCAGAGTGTCAAAGGTGTCACAACGTGTGGTCTTAATGAACACTTCCAGTCAGGTTAGCTCAGAGGGATGGAAAAGTCCCTGCTGCCCGAGTGGCAAGCTCTCCATGTTTCCCTGATGCATGTGAGCTTCCGGAAGAGGCCGATCGTGAAAGGGCGTTGAGTCACTCTTGAGCCTGTTCTACACAGCCTGTTTGAGGACGGGAATGTTGCACCGTCATTATGCCTCCCTGTTCTATATAAAGCACACCAAGACAGAACGAGGGGGCTTTGTTGTTCTGCCGTAAAGCCGGACGCAGAAGTAGTCACTCGGTTGAATTTAAGTCGGTGTAAAAGTAAAAGCTGGACATGTTTTCACTAGACGCCACCACTGCTGTGTTACACGTCACGCCTCTGATTCAGAACCATCGGCATACTTTTAGAATCTCCCACAGGGGCGGCATTATGACCGCTTTGTAATTAACTATTCAGTGGCATGTGGGAAGTTTTTAGCATATGGTAAAAGTTTGGCACCGCCCTGATGTGAATATGCTGAATTGTTAAATTATAATAAGATTTGGGGGAAAAGACAGTCCCACACACAGAACACAGCCTACTCAACAAGTCCCTCCGTCGTCTCACCTCAGAGCCCGGCTCAGCTTATCGTAGTTCATTTGAGGTTTACACTTCCTGGCCCCCCACAGCCGAGCCACCTCATCTGGGTCCTTGATGACAAACTCGCCGTAGTCCCCTTGCCAGGCGATGACATCATGGTACTCCTCTTTCCTGAGCAGCTCCAGGATGAAGTGCCACAGCTGGATCTGCCGGGATCCAGGGCTTGACTCTGGCTTGTAGGCCCAATCTGGGAATGCGAACCCTGGAGACAGAGATAGAGAGTGTTGGGGGGTTTTTGCTGACAAGACTCAAATGAACCTCATCTGACAGAGGAATGCAGACAGTTCAAATTAGTTCGAGATAGGGAACAAAAACAAGGCAAAATGGAGCTTTTTCAGGTGAGTGGAGTCTTAAGAGGAAAGAGGATTATGGGTGTCTAACTAAGTACAGATCAAATACAACAGGCAGCTTAGTCCTGCACAGATTGAAGCGTCCTCATTGATACTTCAGGTTGCACTTGTTGTCCTTTCACAACAACTTCCCTTCTCTGATTGTCCGATCAATCAGTTTCTGTATGATCTTTATCAACTGTTTTACTGGACCACTTAACTCAGCCAGACACTGATCTCATAAACAACAGCATGAGAAGCAGTGAAACATGCCTCAACACGCTGAAGCCATGGAAGCCGCTAAAACATGTAATTGTCTCGATCATACATAGACCACCTTTGGTTTTTGTCTCAACCACATTCCTCCGCTGTCATTGGGTCACACACACACACACTGAAAGCTGTAGTGTTAGTGGGCCTTGCGGGACGGTTCGGCACATG
This sequence comes from Macroramphosus scolopax, assembly GCA_901007825.1. Classification (NCBI taxonomy): domain Eukaryota; kingdom Metazoa; phylum Chordata; class Actinopteri; order Syngnathiformes; family Centriscidae; genus Macroramphosus; species Macroramphosus scolopax. The sequence continues at coordinate 65,815 of CAAKHC010015375.1, forward strand.
AAAAACCTTTCCACCTCTCCTCCACCTTTTTCCTCTCATGCAGTCACTTTTTCCTACGACCAAAGGAAAACAACATGGCCAGTCATCTCTCGTCTGTCCTTCCATCTTTCTACCCCCGCTGCTCGAAGGCCACACAGTAAGAGACACAGAACGAGACTGTGGGTGTGGATGTATGACTGTTCGTATGAGCATGTGTGCGACCAAATGTACAAGTTAGAAAAGAGTCGATGTGCCAGTGCTTGTGTTTTCGGTGTTTGGGAGATGCTTGTGCGAGTCTCCCACTAACATTCTGTTCCCTGGGTGGTCGTGAACATTTGACACTATCACGCAAAATAGATTATCACACATAATTGAGCAGGATTTAGCCTTGGCAAGACATCAGAGCTACATTAATGGAAACACGGCTACTGTCAGTGTGAACAAGGTCTAATGCCTGCTGTCCTTCTAAAGTTACTTTATTAATTGAATAAATAAATAAAAGTATCAATGGAAAAATAGAAGTACCTGTATAATGTAATGTAATGCAAAGAAATAGATCTTTCACTAAGGTATCTTACTTCAAACCTCTGGTGATAAGATACCTATATTGGGATTTTTTTCTAAGTATGTCATGTTCACTGTTCGGCTTGCCAGTGTTGAAACTTGCAAGATGCAAAGAAAAAAAAGTTGTTGCATGTTGTCCCCTTAACAACGTAGATAGCATCTCACCAACAATGTGCATTGCATTTCCACACCACAGCCTTGAAGCTGATGAATACCTAGAACTACGTCAGAGTCACATGTGTTTGTCCAGGATACAAAGAAATGAGATTCTTCTTTTAGCCGATACAGAGGATCGTTCATCTCCTGTGTCTGCGCTTGTTGTCAACCATCTGGGATGATAAAAAATCCACTGAACATTTCTCAGGAATCTCAGAAATATATTTATCTATCACAGGATTGTTGAAGCTATTGAAGCTTCATCCCTGTGTTCTACTTTTGTATAAAGCTAATGTGAAGCCGGTGTTTGCCTTGTATTTATTGCACAGAATGTAAATGGCAACAGAGGAAATGAGAAAGGCTGGACTGGAAATTGTGAAACAACCAGGCCCAAATCATCAGATTATGGATGTGCAGGCCTGTCAATGGATTTAGCGGATGACAGTCTGAGGCCGAGACAGATAGCCCTGATAATCTGTGCTACACTAACCTGCTCTAACCATTTGCTCACTGTTACATAACACTGAATAATGTCGGTAGCACATCTGCCAGACATGTATGAATCTAAACTTAAGTGGAAAAAAGAACCTTTGTTTCTTATGCAATGTAGGCGGTCTGGCAGAAGCACAAACGTTTAAGTTTCCTGCTATCGTTTGTGAAAACAGGCTGAAAGGAAAGTTATTTTTCTGTGTCTTCTTAGTCACTAAACGTGGGCTATTAGCCATTTTCTCACCACGCTTTCTTGTTATTTTCCCTCCAATCACAATGGTGTATTTGTGAAGCAAGGACCATAAGTGATTCAGTCTTACCACCTACTCAGGAGTCATTGTTTAATTCAGAATAATGACATCCGAACATCAGCCATTAATGTATAAGACACCTTCTTATTTCTCCTATCTCAAAAATTCCAGCCAGGATTGTATTACCGTTGAAAAAATGTGCCCGTAGTGGGAGGCCCAGTGATGCCGTCAGTAGCTGTGCAGCCTGCAGGCTGCTTGGCTGTGATATTCAAGCAGTAGAAAACTCTTCATTAGAACAAACATCACAATATGTTAACGACCATCCAGGGGTATAAAAAAACTTCAAAAATCGCATCGTCTGACCTGCACCAGCAGTAAGCATGTGAGTCAGTCAGTACGTTTCCATGGGCAGCTTACCCGATAACGCAATTACCTCCTACCACCCGCTGTGACCCCCCTGCTGTGGCTTATCCGAAAGTACATGTCGGAGAAAACATTCGAGAAACAATCGAGAAACCGGC
>CAAKHC010015375.1:68069-82608 GCA_901007825.1 Macroramphosus scolopax
GAAACCCGATGCTTGTCCGATGCTGACTCGATGTAACTGATATGCCCCTGTTTACATGAATTTGCATAACCCAGATCTTGTCCGGTAGTTGTCTTGTACGATGCTAATTACTGCATGTAACCGCACTGACTGTCATTTCATTACCCTGTCTCTCATCCCGTCCTCCCCCTCGTCTCTCTCCTTCAAACATTCAAACAAACTCTTGGGGCATTATCATACTCTGAGTGAACTACAAACACAGAAGCACCCACTGGGGGCTCTCGTAAACAAACGGGCCTGGCCGAGGATGCTCGTCCAATAATAACACACACTCAAGTCAAGTCAAGGGGTGGCTGATCAAATCCCCACTCAGGCTTAGATGAATAATGAGTAGTGCTGACTGTATCGTAACCACTGACCCCGAGGTTCAGCTGCGCAGCTGACAACTGCTCAACTGTGGCCAAGAGTGTGTATTTGTATCGCTGGGAGAGAAAAACCTCACACCTTACAAGCTACCGTACCAAACTGTGTGCATGTGTGAATGTGAGGCAGTGAATGTGTTTGTCTCTGAAGATGCATCTGTAATGATCTGTTTGACTTTGGATTGGACCTCAGAGGTCATCACACACACACAAAGACCCCCACCCCAAAGAAACCAAAGGGAATAGTGTCTCTACTGCGTTTACTTTCATTTACAGTTGTGGCCTCCTCTCATCTCCATTTCATACGGGTTTAGCAAAGTGTTGGAGCAGGGCAGAGACAGGTGAGGGGAAGATAGAGTTACTCGAGTGGATGACAGCTCGTTACGGTACTGTAAGTGTGATAAAAGCTCCTCATCAAGTGTTAATCCTTCTAAAACTGTAGATATCTGTGTTTTATTTTAAACAAACTCCAAACAAAGTTAAATCTGAAAGCTGTGTGCACCAGTATGCTTCGTCTCCCGGTCACTGCTCACCTCAAGCAGTCAACCCCGAGAAAACACTGTCATAGTTCAAGTTACTAAAAAGAAATGATCCCATGAGGACTCGGAGGACTGTCAGGCCGGCTGTGCGAGGCATGAGGACATTCTCAGCAGGATGTTTATCAAAACAACCATTCAGATTTATTTAATTCGCTCTTTCACCTGTCAAAGTCTTTACTTTAAAAGATGTGCGCCGAATGATGTCTCCTCTGCACTGTCAGCGCACAGCAACTCCCGTTACTGACCCGATGCATGTGTGTTAGTTCGAGTGTGTGCGTGAGTGTGTGCGTGAGTGTGAGAGAAATGGTAGGGATTATGTTTAGAGGAATGCTGAGAGCAAGAACAGGTGTCTTTGTCCTTCTTTCCACCCAGTGTCCAACCCAAGCTGAGCTATCCTGACTCACACTAGATCAGCTATCACACTCACACACACCAAACACACACACCGACCCGTTTCATCAGCCATGTATATCAATAGAAACATTTCTGGAATTTGTGTGTGTGCGTGTATGATCTGTGCGAAGCTGTGCATCAGGATGAAGAGGAGAGGGAGAGGAGCAGAGCGTGAACTAACCCCCCACCATACTTAACCTCTCTGACCTCAACTCTCCCTCTTTTTGGCTCCTTTCCTCCCTCGAACCCATCCCTCCGGGGGGAGACACCGGATAGCCATTACAGCATGCATGTGCAAGCCTTACACTCACACACACACACACAAACAGACTCAGCATCAATAATGCAGAGACTGGTGTGAGGGGTGCGCCTAATCTCTGCCCTGGGACACTAGAGAGAGGGCAAGTGCATCACGAGGTGTGTGTGTGTGTGTGTGTGTGTGTGTGTGTGTGTGTGTGTATGTGTGTGTGTGTGTGTGGTGAGTTGGGACAAGCGAGGGGCAGGTGGTAGAAAGTGATGCAAAGGGGATGGCGAGGAGAGGGACGAAGGGAGGGAGGGAGTGCAGGAGGGAGGGAAGTTGGAGTGAAAGAGAAGAAGGCAAGACGAGATGGGGTGAGCACTGGGACAAGCGAAGAATAGAGAATAGAAAGTAGCAGAAAAGAGACGGGGGAGGGAGATTGGGGAAACAAGAGTGGGAAGAGAGAAATAGAGACAATGGCTTGAGTGGGAGAAGAGAGAGGGGGTGGATGGAGGGAAGAAAGGAGGGGGGATTAAGGGAGTGATGAGATCATAGCTCGTCTGGTAGTCTGTTGTCATCCAGGTCAGATTGCTTATCCCCCCTCCCTTCTTCTTCCCTCCATCCCCCCTCCATTCCACTCCCCTCCTCTTCTCCAGGAGTGCGGATGCCTCTTTTCCTCTGTAAGATCTTGGTGACCGGCCCAAGCAGACGTCCAACACCGCTGCTATTCCAGCTATGTGCGCCAGTCGCTAGTCCAACAATGACCTCCAGTCTCTCACACTGCGACAGGAGGGGGGGGGGGAGCTCAGGAGATGAAAGCAACTGACTGAGGAAAGGGTGAAGGGAGAAAGAAAAGAAAGAGAAGATTGCAAAAGGCTGGAGAAGATGAAGAGAAACGTGAAGGAGTGCACAGTGTTGAGGCAACCGCTGTAACCGAGGAGTCCCATAAGATTACCTGCGCAAACCAGCAGTTCAACTCCAGCTCGTCCTTTTTGTTGGCAGTTTGTTATGAACTTGACTTGTTCATATTATCCTTCACTAGTATGTCATGGTGTCTTTTTCAAAACTTTCTAAAAACTTGTATTTAGCTTAAGTAAGTGCCAGGTTCAGCTGAATCTTTTTCTTTTTTATGTCATAATGACAGTTAATAGGTTTTCAACAGCAGATGAATTGATGTTGAAAATAAACGTTGGCTGCAGCTCTCATTTTAACGTCATTTCTCTGCCCATGTAAAGCACTTTGAATCACCTCGTGTCCGAAACTGTGCTATAAAAAATAGCCTTAACCTACCTCGCCTCGGGTTGCCTGCCAAAAATATATTACAACCACACAGCCTGAAAGAAATGACGGACCATATCACTGATTTAGTATGAAAGGGTATGTTGACCAGGGAGAGGGAAGACAGGGAGAGCCAGACAGGCAGCCAGACAAAATAGCTGAGATACGGAGGGAGAGACTCTCGGAGCTGCGAATCGTACTCAGCAGCAAATCAATTGACAGGGTGGTGTCAAACTAACAGTGGAGTTTCAGACTTAGAAGTTTCGTACGGGACCGGGGCCTCTGAACAGCTATTAGTGGCAGTCGGCTGGCAACAAACTACCTTAACCCGGCTCAGTTTTTAGCGTGGATGTGGGAAACCACCAGCGCATGTGTGTGTGTGTGTGTGTGTGTGTGGGTGAGGCGAGTGAGGTCACTGTCGGCTCTGAGACTCTAGAACCATTAAAATTTGAGAGTCAGACAGTATTAGCCTTTAGCACAGTCATAGACAAGCACACACTGCCTCGTCTTTGTCGCAGCTGCTTGGATAAGTGAAACTGCCTGAAGCGACGAGCTTGGGGAACAGAAGAGACAGAAACAGGAGACCAGGAGGTGGAGGGAAGGGATGAGGGAATAATAAAGGACTTGACCGAAGTAAGAGTGAAGGGGAGGAGGTGAAAAAGTCCGGTGGGCTTGGCATGGAGAGGAGGAGGAGGAGAACAGTAATCAGAGCCTATACGCATGAAACCCAAAGTGTCTGGACTCTTCCCACCAAGTCCATTAAAAATTCATTGGGCCAGTAATAGAGGAAGACTAGAGGGAGAGACAGAAAGAGAGGAAGACAGGAGAGTGAGACGGACAGCAGGGAATAATCTTAAAGATTATTAACTGTCTTTTTTTAGAAGAAGGAGAAGAAAACACAGCACACAATGTACAACTCTGGAGATCTGCTTTGATATCGACTGAAATCTCCTCGCTAAAAATGCAAAGAGAAAGTAAAACGTTTCTACATGTGGCCGCATGTTCCTTTGCGGCTCATATCTCTCCAATAAGTAATGGAAGATGGAAGGTGCTAAACGCTGACACCAGTGGAAATGTCTATAAGGGATAAGTACATCTATCAATGTCTCCGGAGCTTTCCATGAGCTTAGAAAAACAGCCGTACGCTTTGAGCTTATGAAATTTTTTTTTTTTTTTTGATATTCCAACGGATTTCAAAATGGTTTGAGCTGCAGCCAAAGAAGTAGGAGAATAAAGGGAAAATGTATCTGAGAAGTTAAGAAATAACCAAATTAGGAGAGACATGATTCTTATTCGCAAGGGTCAGTATAGGTTTGATACTGCACAGATTGTAAAGCCCATTGAGGCTTTGTAATTCTGGGATACATAAATAAAATTGACTTGACATATGTGATAACTTCTAACTGTGTTAACTTTCCATTTCTATACAGGTTTGCTTTAATCTGCAGAACTTTGGCAAAGTTTGTTGAGACAAAGTTCTTTTTTAAAGGTATTGTTCTTGCTGGAGGCGGCGACGGACCGCGACTGTTCCTGCCCCACGCCTCAACTCTCCGCTAGGACGGGATAAACGAACATCACACACAAAAACATGTAAGCCTAGAAGGCTGCTCAACTATTCCTGGAGGTCAACATAGTCTACATTTTCTATATGCTTGCACGTTCTGCCATATAGCTGCACAAGAGAGAGAAACAGAAAGTGCAAGGGAGAAGAGAGGGCTTTGTGGCCTTAGAGTGGCCAAAAATAGCACCACACACACTTACACACACTGGGGTTATTGTTCAACTGCGGGAGAGCAAGAGGGGGCGAGAGAGAACACAAAACACGGATGGGGAGAAGAAGTAAAGTACAGCAGCGATGCACGAGGAGGAAGAGGATCAAGAGACGGAGACTGAGAAGGACATGATGTAAGAATTTGTCTCTGCCTCTCCGAGCTCGGTGCTGTGCAGCGTGTCTTCCAGCGAACAGATAGACGTCTCTTCCAGGAAATTGCAGGGGAGGAGCAAGAAGAGAGAGAGAGAAAAAAAAAAGAGTGTCCATAGAGATTTTCTCTTCCAGAACAAGCTCCTTTCACAACCAGTTCATATGCCCGAATGTAAACGGCTTGTTAAGTCACAACACGGTTCAAACATCCGTCGGTCGAGGCAACGCTTTGAAGAGTCTGCCTGGTTTGGGTTCACTTTGAAAGAAGAAACTGAAGATACTTGTGGTTCACCGACGGAGTTTCCTAAAAGAAATTATTTCTAAATGTGCATCTCTTAACATTACAACTTTAGGAGCTCGTTGCTTTTGAATATTTCAAACCAGAAATTTACATTGATGCTGCTTTAAAGTATATATGATATAAAGATGATTTCCAACCTTCAGCTCATCCAGATGTTTCCATCCATCTCAGTATTTAGTGAAAATAAACAAGCAGATATTAAATCCAACATAGTGTATGAAGGAAGTTTTTTGTTTTAAAGCAGTGAATATTTCTACAATGGAGATATGCCAATTGTTAACCAAAAAAGATAACTATAACGGTTAGGTTAACATCATCCACACTGATGAACGACAGCTTTCTGTAAACAGTGGCGGCCGTCCAGCTGTGTCAACACCGTCTGTCTGTCTGCCCCCCCCAGCAGGGCTGCACAGCAGAGGCTACTTATTCAAGTGCGTTATCATTGTCAAAAACCAAAATAAAAAGATAAATAAATGCTAATTCATGTGCTCATCTACTGTTTCTTACAATGAGTCTCTCTGCCATGTTGTGCGACACATGTTGTAAAGTCAAATAGATTTTTATCAGATTGCTCTGAAAGTGATCCCAGCGATATCGTCCGCCACTGTCATCGCCAGGATGTGATTGAACATGAACGCTTGATCATCTTAGAAGGTCCACATGTCTTCTAAAGAGGGTGTACTCATTATTGACTCCAACCCTCGACACATGGGACAACTAAACACACTATAGAGCGCATGTATCCAGCAACATGTACACACAAAACACACGTCTCCACCTGGGAGATCTAAGAAAAGGAACAAGCACACACACACTCACACACAAACACCTTAACAAGCTTTTTCACACGGGAACCGGAGGACTAGGAGAGTGAAAGTCACTGGCAGTCAAAACACATGCAGCATGAACAGCCTGTGAACAGAAATACTGAGCTTTGTCCGCGCACAAACACAATTTAAACCTGGAGGCGCTGCACCTGATGCACCCTCAGGTGTGCTGGACAACTGGACTTCTTTTCAGATAATCACACTCATAAACAAACCTGGTGGGCGTGTGTGTGTGTGTTTGTGTGTGAATGTGTTCCCCAGAGTGTGTTAAGAACAGCAGAATAATATTGTGTCAGCGAGGGAAGAGGCCATCTTGCTCTCAGGGCGCTGCGAGGTATATTTACTCACACCAAAGTGACGCATCGCTCCCAGGACATTAACCTATCTCCTCTTTACATGCATAGACACACATACACCACCACCATCACACTTCACCCTGTTTACCACCTGTTACTTTACAGGTGGGAAAAGTGTGCAATGTCAGATATAAGTGGCCAAAAACATCCTCAGTTTGACTTTCAGTCAAAGTTCTCACTATCAAACAAAAGACCTGTTTTGGTTGTTTGAACATAGTTTGGTGTCTTATCACATCTTACCACAGGTGGTCGCTTTATGTCCCATTATATTCATGCTACTACATGCTACATTTTCATTAAAACATGGCTTTGTAAGCTTAGTGGAGCGGTTGCACCCTGGGTGTGTTGCAGATGCTGCTCTACAGTCTCTGTATGCCTTGGTCGTAACTGCTCAGCGGTTTGATCAGACTATATGTTGGTTACACAAACAAAGCTTAAGCCTAGTCCCAACTACGCCCAGTCTTAGTGATACACGTCTGGAATGATGGAGATATTACAGAAGCCATATATGATTGTTCGGACTCGGGCAATCTTCATTCAGGAAGGAGTGTTGGGACAAAAAGCAGAAAGAAAGGCAGGAAATTAGGGTTCTTTGAAACATGCTATTGTTTCCGAAAACATCAGTTTACAGTGACATCATTGCTGATGTCTGTGGAGAGGGTTACCAGGAACCCTTCACATTAACAATGGCGACAGGAGCAGCAAGATGTACGTCCGGTGATAGCACAAAGAGGGCTAAACTTGATGTTGCAACCAGCCCCGTAGGAATCGGTGAAATATGTCGGTGACAAATATGGCAATTTCTCCCCATGAAGGGCAGATCATTTCCTTCAAAGCAATTTTTTTTCGGAAAAGCTGTTAAGGCCTAACACAACCGTGTTACAAGCCACAGGCGCCTCTATTCCCCTTCACTGTGTCTCCCCACCTGACACGCTAGTGTTAATGTACTTCTCCAGCCAACAGCTTGGCAGAGAGCTGCCAGTTGACTCTTCACCTCTGGTTCAACAACATACTGCCTACACTCACTACCGCCTGTACTTTAGTGGTTGACTGTGTGCTGCACTCCTGTGTGCAGCAGCAGGTTAGTGGCTGTGATTATCCACAATATGCAGTTAAACTGTCGGCATGAGTTTGGAGGGTCAAAGGATCCAAAGGTGATTTTAGCACACGGGAATGAATTCGATGGAGGCTTAATCAAAGCATCCGTCAGGCAGGTGGATGACATCTGTATTTGTGTTTAATCAAGGGGTGCGCACTTTTGGGGGGGATGCTTTCCTGGAATGTGCCACTAGAGCGGGACAGGAAGTTAGCAACTGCTGAACACCACAACAACAGATCCGTTTCCTGTGTGCGTGTGTGCATGTGTGTGAAACCATGAAGGGTAATATAACATTTTCTTCAATAAAACTTTGGTCAAAAGTGCGGATAGAGCTTCAAAGAGCAGAAACATTTCAAGTATGTAAGATGGAGTCACACCTGTTGCACAAGACAGTCTGTCAAATAAATACGGATGCATTAAGAACATGTTTAACTATCGGCCTGTACGACCTGTATGCATTCACAGACTCACTTAGATGTGCATGTGACAGACATAATTTCCAAATATGAATGGCAGGGACACACTCAGGCCTGATGAAAGGATACACAGAACAAGAAAAACAAGTCCATAATAACAGCTGCAGACTAAAACATGGTGTCTGTGTGTGTGTGTATGAGTGTGCGTCAGTGCTGACTCAGTGCGTGAATGTGTTTGAAAATCGGTCTTTACAACGCACTCTCTCTCTCTCTCTCTCTCTCTCTCTCTCTCCATTCTCTTGCTTCTCTTACTCACTCGCTCTCTCACACTGTCTCCTAGCAACCAGACACTTAAAGCCTAAAAATAACCCCCCAGAAACGAACAGAACAAAAAAATAAAGCATAAACGACGATTAATCCTTTCAAGCCTGGAACAGGGACTCAAATAGACCAGGTATTACAAAGGAAAGAGCAGGGCAGGAGCAAGCAAGCAAGTAATAGAGAGATACAAAGAGAAAGAAGTGGGAGGCTGAATCTGCCAGCAACAGGTAGTCGTCAGGAGACAGAGTTCTGCGCTACATGGCACTGTGTGTGTGTACGTGTGTGTGTGTGCGTGTGTGTCCGCTAGCTGAGAAGGAGACCGAACTTTTCCACCCTCCCTAAAGCAGGGGCTGCTTCTGGCGAACAAGGCTCCAGTATGAACCAGGCGTACAGTCCTGCAACAAGCTGGCGACAAGGCGGGACTTAAGAGTGTGTAGAGAACGACATGCTCCTTGACAAAAGGCTCTGCAAGGCTCTGCAAGGCCTTTTCTCTTTGACAAAGAGCACATTTATTGTGATTTTTTCTTTTCTTATGAAATACACCATATTATGAAACAACTGAGTTATGAGAACACACAGATGTCTGCTGTCTGGCGCCTTAAGCCAACACATGTCTGTGCATGATGGAGAGAGATGGCAAAGCAACGAGACACCTGATTTTTGACACCTGACATCTTTAGGAGTTATGGTCATTGTAGTATTTCAATTTAACCAGGACTGAATATATTGTAGATAGAGTATTTAGATACTTCCAAGATGTAATTGTATCTGCTTGTATTTGTCTTTGTGGCCAAAACCAAAGTTCTGATTTCCAAACCACGAGGCAGAGATACCAAGAAGTGAGCAGGAGACCGATTCTGACTCTAGTACACTACATCACCACAGACAGAAAGAGAAACTTATAAAAGTACTAAGAACTGCCTCTGTGGTCGTTCCTGCAACACTAGATGTGTGCGGGAACACACTTTACCTCAATGACACAAACACAGATCCACAAGTGAAAGCAACACACACCGTCATGGCAGGCAATTCATTCTTTCAGTAGCGTAGACTGTGTCTGAGGCTCGGCATCCCACAATACATCTACTGAACAAAGCTATACATTTATCTAAATGACACATACCGTGACCGTAATGTATGGAAGTCTTCTTTTTATCATTTGCTCTCACTTGCAAGCAAAACATCTGTCTGAAATATGTCCTATTGATGATGTACTAATGGACCTTATGCAATGGGTCCAGTCTAGTACAGCAGGCTATATGCTTACTGCTGCGGTCAAGTGCAAGCTTAATATTTACTCTAACTTTTTGGGGGCAGCTTTGGCCTTAAGGTTAGAGAAGCAGGCCTGGGAACCAAAAACGCCCCGGTTCAATGTGCAATGTCCCTAAACACTCACAACTGAAGTGATCAAGGCACCTAACCACCTGCATTAAACTCTCATTAAAAGCTGCATTTAGCACAAATAACTCCCTGACCAACGCAATTAGCATTCACGTCTCTCTAACACTTCTGTCATGCAGCAAAAATACATTTTCTGTACCTTTTAACTCGCATGTTACACATTCAGCTGAAAAACATCACCACTCTGACTCAAAAGCTCAAACGGGAGGCCTGTGGATGGACCACATGTGTGCTTGTTGTGTGTGTGTGCCTCTTGTTATGAGCCGTGCGCTGTTGTTCAGACTAGAGGTGAGAGTGGAATAGTTGGCCGGCCCAGGGGAATCGTGTTTTTCTCGCTGCTCTGGAGCTGTTAACTGCGCCGGAGATGGCTCACATTCAGATGGTATTCAAAGTGAGAGGAAGGCTCACACAAACAAAGAGTGTTTTTCATCCCATCACATAAAAACAGCACAGGTTCTTAACAAAACAAAAAATCCACATTAACGGAGTTTCTAAGCGGAACATCACATGAACGTATCACTTGTTGACCAAGATAAAAGGTTCCCGTCTGACACAAATAAATGCACACACTCCCTTGTAGGCAGTGTGATTATCAAGGGAGAGGTAAACCCAAGTTAAGGGTGAAACACTGGGCTGGTGACCTGGCACTGTAAACGGGCTCTTGGGTGCTGAGTGAACAGGGGACACTCGCTTGCCAACCAGCACTGTTGTCCTTAACACCTTCCTGCTGCTTGGGGGTGAGGCAGCTTTAACGCCATGCACAACCTCCAGCTTACAAGGTGCTAATGGATGCGTAATTACAAAGATTAAATGAGCAGTTTTCACAGCAGCGTTGCATCACGATGGTGAAAGAAAGACTGAAGATAAAACGGTTGATTTGCTGTTTAATGTAAAACCGGATCTATAATAGAAGGAATTTTAAAATGTACTTATTGTAAATATATTCTGGACATCCAAAGAGACATTCTTTGTGTAGTTTATTAACATAATTGATTGTTCACACACCAGAACACTTCTCCTTTCCCTCTGCTGATCCTAAATCAAACTGATCAAATCAAAGTCTGGTAGATTTTGTGTCCTTCAAAGTTCTTGTGCGTCACCAGCGTGTGTCACCAGCACCAAAAATACACACTACTTCACTCAGTCCCATCAACCTATTCCTTCCTCCTTCCTCCACGTCTAGTGTATTACTCCATCAATCCCCCATCCGAGCCCTTCCACCCCTCCCTCCCGTTCATGTGTCCTACCCTGTGCGCTTTCCTGCCATTCTTTTATTGCAGCTAATTTTAGATGAAGGAAAAAGCTCTGTCCACATCTGCTAGTCATTCTATAACCAGTGTGTGTGTGTGTGTCAGGTATTACCCAGGCTGTGGGGACATGCAGCTGTAAACACTGAGGGAACTCACTGGTTCGGTGAAGGTAAGAGTAGGATAGGGTAAGGAAAGTAGTGATTAGGGTTAAGGCTTGAAAAAATATATGTTACTCAGCGTAAGGTCCTCAGAAGTAATGGACACACATGTCACAATTGTGTGTGTGTGTGGGGGGGGGGGGACTTGGGAAAGCTCAAGGGCATGAAGAAGACCTGCAGAATGGACACTGACAACGAACTGTATAAAACAACAAGGCTAAAGATGTTCTCAACGTAACAAACACGAAAACATGAATCCGACTAAAACATAATCTATTACATTTAGAGTGTTTTGTCTAAGTTTACTTGCCGCTGGTTGAACCACAAGAGCAACAAACAATCATCAAAGAGAATGTGAAAAACTAAACTTTATAATTTAGCTCAATTTATCCCAAAAAGCACCCACAAACGAGGTGGTGCTCTCTCTAATGATCCGACATCATCCAAACGGGAATATTCTGTTGTCTGAAACAGAAAGCACAGTTTTGCTTTGAGGGGCCGACATTCTTCCTTTTTTCAGAAGGTTAAAAAAACATGTTTTTTAAATAAAATGTATTTATGGTGCATATCATTATTACAACTCAATATCAGTTTGCCAAAAAAAAAGCATCGGCCTTGAACTTGGTAAGCGACTTGCAAAGGGGTGTTTCCAGCGATGAGTCATGTGGAACGGCAACAGCTCACGGATTCTGTAAATTTAACATAACATAACAAGATATCCTATTTATGGAGGAGGAGGTCTACAGTGGGGCTTTCCCTCTGGCAATTTTGGCCTGGCCAAGTCAGACTGAAACGATTTGCAATTCCATTAGCAGTTTAAGCGCGCCGGGCCCGAGAAGGCGCCAAAGCACGAAAGCGCCGCCTCCAAGCGGGCCAAAGTTTCATCCTGCGACCGCAGCTGACTGTTGACTAATCCCCCCCAAAACGCGCTGAGCCAAACCAAGCCAAGCCAAGTTGGGTTGGGAAAAAGGTCACAGAGAAAGACTTGTATCTCCTTGACTAGCGAGGGACGACAATGCTATATCAGGAAAGAGTGTGTGTCCGGCAGAAAACACTCTCACACACGTACAGCTATGGACAATGGACGTAAACTCACAGAGGGACAAATACACACATGCACACAGGCGTGCAAATGCACAAGCGCGGGATCCTGGCAATCACAGTGGGCTGTGAGGGGGACACAGAGGGCAGAGCACAGCGTGTTTATGTGTGTGTGTTTATCCCGTCGTAAACAGGGACAATCGACACATGCCGTGTCACTGCCTGTCACCACTTTCCCTTCCTATGCCAGCGTTCTCGGCCATCACTCAGTTTCTCTTGTTTTCCATGAAGCCCCGTTCCTGTGCCCTTCCTATTGTCTTGGGCCCCTTCCCTCCTTGCTGCCTCCATCGCCTCCTCTAACCCCCCCTTCCCCACTTGGTCAGCTTGTTAAGCATGCCTCCTAAAGCTGATTAAGTAGTGTTGATCAGCCTTATGTAACACTCACCTCGCAGACATCGCTGCCAGTCCGCCAGCATACTGTCTTTGTGCGTCTGTGTATGCATTTACAAGGGATTGAGAGAAATCAGAGAGGGAAAATTTGCTTCAATGAACACAGCTCTGCAAGGACTATTTGCAGCTGGAACAAGCGCGCACACACAACATATAAGCTTTGGGGCGTGCATTACAGTAATGCTAAGTTTAAGCCAAATTGGCAAATGGTTTCATTGGCATGGGCACACTTGGCCACAATGGCGGAATGTGCACATCATCATGGTCTCCACAGGTGTGTGTAAATGTTTGTGCGTGTGCATGCAAGGCCCTCCTCCAGGCTGTGTAGATAATCAGTGCTTATCTCGCAGTTAGCATGAGGCTGCCAAGAGAGATCATGCACTTACGACGCTGCAGCAGGGGGTGGGACAAACACACACACACAAACACACACACACTAGAGGCATAAATGTTTGAAAAAATATCTTTACAACCGCAAACACACACACACACACACACACACTTTAACACTGTGTCAGTGGTGGCTGTAAACAAAGCCAATGCCTCAGATCTCATTAATTGGTGGAGTGATTGAGTTATCGTGGCAGCGCACACGGGCAGGTTAGAGAGGTCGGCTCGCCCAGCTCCTCTCCTCTCCTCTCCTGGTTTGCTCTCGCCCTCTGCCTCGTGGGATAGATTAGAATCCTCAGCTGGAGAAAATAATGCTGGATGTTATGCAAGAGCCTTATAGAGTGAGGAAGAGAGACAGAAAGAGAGAACGGCTGATGATGATGTAACTTGAGAGAAGAGCAAAAACAGAAATGGAGAGACGGGGAAAAAGACGAAAAGAGAGCTAGAGAGGTGCATGAAAGGGGGAACTTGAGGCAGCTGAATTTAAGACGTGGCCAAGCTCCTTTGCAGCCTGCTGTACGTACCTTTTGGTGCCAGTCACCCATCTAAACAATGGTAGTCAATTCGCTCTGCTAGGCAATGAGCTCAGCAGTCCACACAGCGCTGCCCTGCACAGGCAGAAGCCAGCCCCAGAAGCACACACAACCAGACTGCATAATCTGAGGTCAATCTCAATGTTATACTTGCTTTAATTATGGCCTCCCGGAGTACCTTGTAACACAATGTTCCTTCACCCTACAAACACACAGCATGGGTAATAAATGCAACCCAAGTGTCTCTGACTATAAATAAAGCAAAATGTCCCCATTTAAACTGAACAGTATTGTTCCAGTGTTGAAAGTAATATGATGTTCGATCTGGTTTTAGCCGACCAGATTCAAACTTCAGAGTTTAGAAGCACGGCAGGCTGTAGCGTGAATACACAGGAGGGGTGTGAATAAATGGATAAGCGAGCCATCCTGAACAGATAATCAAGACACCCAATTATCTGTGAAGTAATCCTGTAGAGGATTTGGATTCAACACCTTGAATGGGGGAAATTGTGGGCGAATCGAGTTGTAAAGTTTGAATCAAAACCTGAAGTAGTTTAGCGTTTGGTCTCTGTCGGTTGGGTTTAAATTAATGTGAACTAATTACATGACAGTTGAGCCCAGACTGTTTTTGAAGTGTCACAGCCCCGGGACATTTATTGATTTTGCTGTTGACAGATACAGTGGGTAGTCAGATGTAAGATATGGGCTGGTCTGAACTACATACAAATGTTGTTTTGTGACAATGACTAGTAGAGAAATGTATTTGGAATATTTATGTTTTATTGTAACACTTAAAAGGTAATTTAAAAAAAAATCTATACGGACGACCGACAGGGAGAGACGGTGACACAAAGGAGGGCGTCTTTGTTTTAACACATTCATCAAATGTGAAGAAAAAAATATAAGAACTTAACGGGGTTTGTTCTACAACTGGCATGACGTCTAATAAGAGACTGAGGGCTACCCAAACCTCTCTTCCCTCACCCGAGTTACCTCCACATCATATTTTATATCATATCATCTCAAAAATTACATTCTGTTCTTTACTTCTCTCAAGATTTTAATATGTTGCTGTTGGTAACGCATGTCTGTCATGAAAAAAAAAACAAGGTAACAGGTGTCTGGTGAAACACAAGAGAGAAGAAGACAAGAAGGAAGTGAGTAAAAAAAATGAATGAGCGAAGGGGAAGGAAGTTTACAGAAAGATAGCCTGACTGGCAGAGAGA
>CAAKHC010015375.1:87288-126240 GCA_901007825.1 Macroramphosus scolopax
AAAAAAAAAAAAAAAAAAAAAAAAAAAAAAAAAAAAAAAAAAAAAAAAAAAACAAAGAAAAAAAAAAAAAAAAAGAAAAAAAAAAGAAAAGAGAGAGAGAGAGAGAGAGAGAGAGAGAGAGAGAGAGAGAGAGAGAGAGAGAGAGAGAGACAGGCCTGCTGAGGAAGAGGAAAGACTGGTTGAAAAGAAAACTCCAAACGTGATCTTGCATTCCTTACATGGGGTGGCGGGGAGAGAGTGAGAGAGATGAGGAAAAGTGAGAGAGGAATGGGGGAAGGGAGAGAGAGAGAGAGGGAGGAGGGTGACAGGAGAGAAAGTTTAACTTGGCGCCAGACAGCATTTCAATGCCCGACAGCCAACCGCACACACATATACACAAGAAATATCGCCACTATGCAAGTGCCGCAGAAGTCCTTTTGGTGACTTCCCATCATCTGAAATTAGATTAGATATTTGCCCTCCACCCCCGCTCCCTGGGTCCAGCACAGAGGCAGATTCCCAGATAAAAATAGCCAGAGGAACTATTCAAACACTGCTGCCTTTCTGTAGGGAGTGGACTTAAGGGGTTAGAGAGGGGTTAGGAGCTCCACTCACCGCCTCTCTGAATCAGAGGGCCTGGGACAGTAGGTCAGTCCAATCTCTTTCACACTCGTGCACCTAACGACACCCTTATACACTAAACTAAAATTACTGTGCATGAATTATAATTTCTCTTATTACAATTGACATGCAGGAATTTGGGAAACATTTTCTGTAAGTGCTGGTCATATATTAAACACACTGAAATGCTTTACAGTAGACATAAACAGGATATTCAATATGATAAACAAGGACATAGATACTTCAGTTAATTGTAATTTTCAAAACGTAGAAGATTCACTTCAGCTCCTGCCAGGAATGTACATTAGCAGCACCGTTCCCTTATTGTCAAGATGCCCTCAGCGTGACCAGTATTATTGGGGTTAATCCAAGAAGATTAGGAGTATATATTACAACAGCACTCAGGCCAAGCTGTACCATTGGCAAAAAACAGCTATTGTCAGGTGCAACGCCATCAGGGGAGGATTATGAGAACCCGCTTTGTGTGTATGTGTCACAGGCCTTCGGAGGTGGCTGTAGCGTGGTTAGAGGTGGTGTAATATCCCTACATGAGAATTAGCTTCATGACTTTCTAAAGTATGCAGGTTAAACTCTGATTAAACTCTAACCAGCAAATAAGTGACACACACACAGGGTCTAAGCTAAAGGACAGGTCATTGTGATGAGAGGATACAAAATAAAACCGCTCATCTGGAAGGATCAGAGTTTAAGTTACCTGATCTTCGCCAGTGTGTCTGTGTGTGTGTGTGTAATCAGACACAGATCAGTTTCAGTGGCGCCATCATCACCAAGAAGCCCTGACATACACACTTTGTTCACAAGTAATACCTTTACACACTCTCTTTCTCTCATGCATAACCCAGCTGCCCACCCAGAAATCCAGGTGCTTTGTACACACACTCGATATTCTTTTACAAAAACATGCCGTTCTGCGCCTCACACAGAGTCACCTCTGCGACAATGCGACCCTATAAACCCCCCATATTACGTTACAATACACATGCATGCGCAAAAAACAAACAGCTGCTGAACAGCGGAGGTCAATCCATGTACTTCAACCCAGCCTAATGCTTACTCAACATGAATTTTGTATTTCGCGATAGAAAACTGCCTGTATGTGTTTAAAAAGCCGCTAGCTTTAATTGAAAGTGTCTTAAGATTGCAAGAACTGTTTTCAACATTCTCTAATTAGTTTTATTCATGCTGCCCTTCAGAGCTTTCAGAAATATGTCTGTGCAAAGATGCATGCATGGCTTTGCAAGTCACTATGAGTGGGTTCAGGAAAAGCTTGCAGAGATAGTAACTGTTGTGTTTTCCCCTCATGTGTAATGCAACACAGCCGGCAACTATTAACCTTCTAAGCAGGAATGTGGGAGGTCCAAGAATTCCAATAAAAAGCAGCAGTGTGTGCAAGTGTGTGTGTGTGTGCACTCACACATATGTTCGTCAAAAGATCTACAGTTATCAGTCAACAGCCTGCCCCGTGCAGACGTGCAGACCCACCCCATTAGTGTCACTGACCAATAACCAATACAGTCGATATGGGGTCATGCTATGCCAAAACCAATGGCATCCCAGCAAAAGTAGACACAACTCACATCACAGACACACACACACACGGCCTGAGGACACATTTAGTTCTGCTGCAGTGTTATCAGCGTGTAAACTGAGTTTTAAATGGAATTCGTTATTTTTTAGCCACGCGATCATGCATTTGGCCCAACTGGAGAGTCAGAGAGGCCGATAATCCATATGATCGGATAGTCACATCTGAGGTTGATGTATAGGTCTTTGGGTCAGACAGAGTGGCGGTGCTGGACAGCGGTCAGTCGCAGTTCGTCCGTCAAGGGTAATGCTGCCTTGTTGGCAATGGTCTCTCTGGTCTCTGTGGTCAAGGGCGGCAGCACTAATAGTGGCGAGATCCATTAGTGTCGACTGGCTGAGCACATTGTTCCCTTTGGTCACATTCCTGGCTAAATACAGACATTTCCACAAATGAAGGCCTCCTCTTCCAGAAGTCATTTGACAGATGACCATAACAAAACTTTTATGAAGACCTGTTGTGACAAGGAGAAGTGGGCCATGCTGCCTCTGCATTCGGGGAGGCATTTTAAACTACACATAAACGTGATTTACGTGCTCCGAATAAGTGTTGTCATTGTGTAAGAATTACGTTTGATAAAGTGCTGTGTGAGATTATCGCCTACAGGGTTGTCAGCAATGGTATTTTTAGCCAAATAGAGCTTCAGCAGTGTTCTAACAGCTTATATGTTCATGCAAGAAATTATAGTCGATGTTTGACACCCAACATCATTTTCAAATACAAGTTAACCGTTTTTTTCTTAAGCAACATCATCCATTTAAGGCAAGCATGTCGGGTGAGCCTGAACACAGCAGGGCACTGTCCCATAAATCAGGCTATAAAACTGCATTGGGGTAATGGGAGGTAGTGGATTTGCTGTGGTCAGCACTGTGAGGGAGTTTTTACTGATAAGGCTAATCGCTGCGCTTATCAGCACAGTGGTTGAGTGTTGAGATTGAAAAGCATATGCTCGCAGTCGCACACAGAAACCCACACGGGGAGAAGTTGAAATGTTTCCTCAACACTACACTTTGGTCTGCTGTCTTGTGTGTGAGAGTGTCTAGAATAAATAGTAAAACAGCTCCACTGCATGTCAATCACTGCAGGGAAGCAGGCTGCAGCACAAAGACAGAAAAGAAATAATGATTAAACGACACAGTTGAATGACTGATGATAAATGGGCCGGTATCTCCCTCTTTATTTCGCAGGCACACATGTGTTTCACACGCATGCAGAAGTGCAGTCTCCTCACTTGTCAAAAGCACCACCAAACTATGAGCTACTCCGCACCATTATGAGTACAATGAGAGGTCCCTGGCCCCACAAGTCCACAGACAATCAGCCCCGGGGCCTGCCCCACTCCCACCATTGTCCCACACTCCACACACACACACATGCACACAATGGCCACTCCAGAGCAAAGGGTCCCACTATGCAATTCCATCACACAAAGACACACACACACCAGTCCTTATCCCATCAGAGAGAAAAAAGAGGTAGAAGAAAAATTGTAACCCTCGGGGATGGAGTGTTAAGTGTGTGTGGCAGACAGATATATCAGGCCGGTTGAACCAGGCATTAATTAATCACTCCCACAGCTTTAGAGGTACACATTAAGGTAGATATATGACAAAGAAGTATATAGCAACACTATATACATCCAGTTTTCTGCTGACGAATGCAGCCTCTTTGCCTCTTGCCTACTCTACGAACGTGATTGGATACAAACAAAATAACAACAACAACACTAGTCTGCCTTTAACAACAGACGCAACTCAGGCCGCACCAATCCTGCCTCATTGCACCAATTCTCTATCTCTACAGAAATCATATAATCTTTTTAGGCTTTTGAAGTCGTAGTCCAGTGATGAGGAAAAAAATGAAAGACGGTCCATAGAGGAAGAAGCCTATATGGTATAGGACATAATCCTACATCAACAAACACCCCAGGGAGGAATGATTAAATGTTTTATCCTACACATTTCCAGGAACTGCTACATCCTTCTGCTCTCCACATACTGTGTTCAGTATAAACAATGGGATTCACAGAGGTTAAGGGTTTAAAATTCTGTTCTGATCGCAAATGCAGCAACAGCAGGAGATCAGACGGATCGGAACAACAGCAGAGATTACACGTTCAATAACTGATTGGAGGCGCTGCTATGAGGGGACATTTGTCGTTAGATAATGAGACAAAGTGGCTATGCTTACCAATAAGTGATCAATTAGTTGATCAAAGGACAATTTATCCAACTGAACTTTTTAAAGCTGATAAATTAATCCTGTAAATCGTATACAGCCCAACAAGTGCGAGAAGATTTTCTAAATTTCAATATTATTGTACGAAAGCTGTTTTCATAACTGATTAAAGATTTGAGAATGTTTTAAACAGTAAACATTTGCTGGGTTTATCTTATTGATTGTGTCTTTCACTCATCTCACATTACTGTAAACTGAAAGGCTTTAGCTTGTGGAGTATTACCTTGGGGTCACACATATACCAATAAATCAAATGAGAACTACAAAGCTCTTCTTTATATTTACTGAACATGTGACAAGCGCAGCAGACCTACTACACAAACACACACTTCGACTGCATGCATCAAACCCATAACCTAACGCGCGATCAATATTTAGTACCTTCCCAGAAGGGCTTAAGCTATCTGCTGCCGCACAAGCACAACACAGACTTCCTTGTAATGAACGGGCTACTTGTGGTGGGACGTGGTGTGATGTCATGGTAGCGTCCTCGGGCTGCAGCAGGGAGTGTGTGCAGGAATGTGGAGAGTTGAGGGGCGAATGATGGGTGCAGCGGGAGTCAGGAGGGGACATGTTGGGGGAAGGGAGAGAAACGTCCCTAGTGGAAAAGGGTATTGTCAGTCACTCACACATGAGCCTGTGCCAATTACTAGTAACAACTTAAGAGAGCCAGCAGCATTGTTCAGCTTAAGGAACAACTTGATAAATATGTCTCTTGTTTGACCGTACACAAGGAACTCTATTACATACTTTCAGATGTTATCTAAAAGGATCTGCAATATTATGTCACCTGCAACTCCTAAAACAGATGTAGTTTATCAGGGTCATGTCAGGTGGATAGTTTATTACTGAGACACAACAGTAATAAACTGCATAGCTGGCAGAAATGGTAGCACTTCCACTTCCTCCTTTCTGAGGAAAAGTTACTTTGTCTTCAACAGAGGGGAGCAAGAACGAACTTATGCAAGCATTTTAGGAATTAGACACACAAACACACATACACACACGGACCTCAGCTAACAACTGGAAAGCCCCGCTGCTCTCACTTCATCATGACAAAAAATGTATGATGAGTTACTGTGTCATTATCAGCTTGCTCCCAGTATACCTGGGCAAATCAAATCACCTCAACACCACCAGGAGGAGGGAAGCCATAAAGTAACTCATTAATACGTCCTTACCTCTCTTTGTCATCCAGTCATTACAAAGCCACTCACTAAGATTTTCATTTGGATTCTGGATGTGCTTGATGGTGAAATCAGGTTGTCACGGTGACACAGAGGATGTCGCTGGAGCAACTGTACAGTAGTTTGCCACTTCCTCTTCTACCGGAGTACATTACTAAGCCTGAACGTGATTTTTAGTATCTAATCTATCTAAACTACGGACTATTGCACCAAAGCACAATAATCCAACCGAAATCAACAGGTGAAGGGGGTTAATTAATGTTAGCTTTGCCGACAACAACCACAAAAAGTAAACAAAAAAGACAATGGGTGGGTAAAAATAATTAATAGCAGCAGTGACGCAAACTTACCATTATCTCCAGGTGTTTTCATTCTTTCTGCTTTAGCTACTTAGCAGGGAAGTTTTCGAAACGGGCAATTCCACAAAGTTTATTGTGGAAAGTCAAGTCAGTCTCTCTGCCTCTTCCTCTTGTTCCCAATCTTGAGAACTAGGTGAAGACACTCGGGAAACTTTTGTAGCTGCTGTTTCAGCGTCTCTCTCTTCTCCAGCCGCCGCACTCTGTCGGTCCGCTTCCCCGGCTTTCTGCCACCCGACCGAACCGACCGAGGGGGCTTGCTTTCCGCCGAGCTCAGCGGTTAACACCTCGCTGTCGGTGCTCTGTCTCCCGCAATTCGCAGCGTTGAAATCTGTTGCGTTGTTGAAGTTGCGACAAGAAAACGGTCCTGACTCGAGGCAACCGAAAACCCCTTTTTTCTTAACTTCTTTCGCTAACTCTCAGGTGGTTGTTTACTCCGTCTCAGCCGCATCTTCGTCGCTGTTCGACATCCTCTCAGCCGCCGAGCTCCGGTGCTACTTCTCTGACATAAATTAGAGATGTACTTCTCTTTCTTAAAAGACTTTTCTTAGTCCTTCACTCACACTCACACCACTCAGTATACTCTCTCCTCCCCCCGCGCCTCTCTCCGTCCTCTGGGTGTCGTGTTTCGCTCGCTCTCTTCCGCGCGCGGCCCGCCCACACTGACGGGGGAGAAGGGGGGGCTAACGTGGCGAGTCACGCCCACTTAGCACGAGCCGTGGCCTGGGCTGGCGTCATTGTAGCACGCGGCGTTGCCTTAGAGACCGCCGAAGCGCTGTGGTGACATCACATCCGAGTTCGAGGATGTGACTGAGACGCAAGAGTGGCTCTGCTCACGGTGTCCACTTACGTCAATCAGGCATGATTGTTCTTTTCAGATCGAGATTATTACACTTATTAAATTGTATAATTAAACATGGCAGCGTCAGTTTGTGATTAACACTGGAGTGAAAACGCAGACAGTATTACTGCACATCCAACCTATGCTGCATTTCTCTGTGGTTATGTAAGAGCTATTCATATCCTTTATACAGAAGAACACAAAGAAAAGTACAAATTTATTAAAGGCTCCCTTAACTTCAATTTAGTTGTACAGAGAAAATAAATGGAATGAAGTTTATGCAATTTATTCAAGTGTGATATGGGAAATTGAAACCTGCTCAGTAGAAAAATTGGCTTTTCAGTGATGTAGGAAACATGTTATTTCCTTCAGAAAAACTTATAAAATAAAACTTATTTGCATAGTCAAACATTCTGTATTCCTCAGTCAGGAGGAGGGGTAGATTCTGCCTGGAAGCTGTTTTGTTCAGAGTTTTCCTGAAATCAATAATGACAAATCATTTGTATTTTTATATGTTGCTGGGTAGATACCTAGTTAGTAGTTGCTTTGTACCCAATATTTCTAATATATATTTAATCTAAAGCAATACCTATATACTTAATTAAGTAACAGTGGAGTGAGGTGCCAATGCTAAAAGTACAAATCAAATCTACTTCTTTTACTCACTACGATCTCTAAGTTATTTTTACTTTGGCAATGTGAACACAAACCTTCATCACATATGAAAAGAACACTAGTATGGAAAAGAAATCAGGTTGGTTCAGTTAAATATAAACCTGGATCCTGTTCTGCTGACAATCTCTCACAAACAGTTACTTTTTCTCTTTTCGAGTTGCAGCCCAACTTTATCTGACTACACAATCAAATGCGCATGCATAAGAGCTCACAGTGTAAAACCACATGTGCATGTCCCTCAGAGCAGAGACATCCTGTCATGTCATATGTAAATGTTTTCACTTCATGAAATGCTCAGTGCAGCTTGCTTGATTGTGTGAACCGGTGTCTTGCCCAGGCTTGCATCCTGTCACCGCGAACACACTGACCCTGTGCTTCCTCATGGGCCACTGACTTGATGTGTTATCGATAAGTGCATGTGAGAGGTGTCATACATGGGAGGTGAAGTGCATCTCCTCTTTTGTCGTCCTCGTGGCACCTGGAGCACAGGATGCAGGCTTCATGTGTGCGGTTCAGTTTTTTGACCGCGTTGTAGGTGAAGCACACCACTGCCTTGTCTTGTCAACAGGATAAGACCGCAGCAGTAAAACAAAGTAAACAAAGTCCCCTGGCAACAGCAAAGTCCCTGTGGTGTGATTTACAAACAGGATTTCTCTTCCCTTCACTGACTATTCTCTGACAGACTCAGGAAACGCACTCTGCTCTGCCTGATAAGAAACTGGACTGAAAGAAGAAAAAAAAAAAGCGTCTGAAATGGATGGTTCGCATTCAGGAAACTGTTATCCTGTCATGACTTCTTTAGAGCAGGAAAACCTTTGGACAAATCTGCGTGCTATGTTCTCACGCGGAGACTGACAATAGGGCAATCTGCTGGGACGAACACAGTCCCATGTCGGTGTGTTGCCGTATTGGATGTGCTGTCATCGGTTATGCATCCACCACTAGTTCACATTTTCTGATGTCTGTATTTTCTGATGGTGCTTTAGAACTATTCAGCATCCTTCTGGCTCTACACAGGGAGAGATAAGAGGGAAGAAATCAAGAAGAGGATATATAAAAAAAAGAGTAAGGAGGAGGAAAAAAAAGTCAAATAAGAGTGATTTAGTGATTAAGTGCACGGAGGACAAATGGCTTCTGCTCTTGAATTTCCTGTGTGTTTATGTGTGAGTGTACCTGTCTGTGACTTGTGTGAGCCCACTCTATTGTGACTCAAGCACAGGAGATGACATTTACCGACAAATCTACGGCACAGTACATGCTGAACACTGATGAACACAGTGCTTCACTCAGCACCCTCCCTTCCTCCCTCCCTCCCTCCCTCCCTCCCACCTCCATCTCCAGCCCCCTCGCTTGGGCTGTTTATCCACCTCTCCTGCTCTCTCTCCCCATTCTCTCTTTACGTTTGCTCCTACTCCTCTATTCATTTGCAGTCCTGCCGTCTTTCACCACCCCTCCATCCACACATCCTCCTTCACTTTTACACCTCTTCAACTCATCCTCCTGCTCCATCCTCTGCCACCTCTCAATGCCTGCATCTCCTTCTCTCCCTCGCACTCTCTTTCTTTCCTCAGGTCATTATTTCCGCTCAAGGTCGATGGACTCATGAATTCAATATGTGAAAAGATATAGTGTAAGAGGTGCTTTGCTAGATTAGAATAGATACTTTAGAATTAAATCAAGCACGAATAATAACGATTTCTGGCCCTCTGACATTTCATAATAAATATTTGCGGCACACGTGGCTCAACAGGTAAGTTGAATATCAGCGGTTGTGCCCATCACCTTCCTCCTTCTGTATAATGTGTCTATTGGTTTGTTAGTTCTTCTGTCTGTCAGCAAAAACACCAGAGCAATTTTCATGAAACTTGATGAAGGGTTGAAGCACAAGCAAAAGTAGGACCCATTAGATTTAGGCTTCGATACAGATCACGTGGCCGGTATATTTACAGTGATAGTATCTTTTATTATCAGCAATTCTGTGCGGATATCGACAGAAGTTCATTTAACTGTGGTCTATTGGCCTTGGCCGAGGACCTCATTCCCCGAGTACACTTCTACCTTTACATGCTCTGGAAGGTAAATAGTCTGTATTTGTATAGCCCTTTTCTACCTTTTCTAAGTGCTTTACAATATGGCCCCGATTCACAAAACAATGGCGGCAGAGTTGCCACGCAAGGCGCTGACCTGCCAATCAGGAGCAACGTAGGTTGTCAGTGTTTTCCCGAAGGACGCTTTGACACGAGGAGTCGGTCACCAAAGAGCGGTGACAATCCGCTCGTCCTCCTGAACCAGAATAGCACTCGTGGTACAAACTGTGAGTAAATAAACGTCTTTCTGTTATTTACAGTCTCAATTTAAGCACTTGTAGCGGACAACATACTGAACATTCCACTTGAGGATGGAACTGCTTACCTGTCATTTCTTTGTTTATGCTTAACAGATCGCTGATCTTTGCAGGGCACCTGTCTTTGATACGTTAAAGAGACTCATAAGGATCTAAGAGCTGCCAGTGGTGGTGGAGGATACTACACGGTAACAAATCATTTCTCCGTTTGATTCCCTGCTGGTCTGTTTCTCCTACCACATTGCCTGCCCCTCTCAACTATTGCTGTCAAATAAATGCAATAATGTGTGTGTGTCAGACATAAAAACACAGTTTCAAGGGGGTGAAAAGCAGCTGAAATGGAGGTATTGTTTATAGAAATATCCAAAACGTAACTGAAAAACTTAAAAACTGGATGCCCTTTCTGGCATCTTTGGACTTTCGATGTCCCCTTATGCCTTTAACCAGGGACCTTTGTAGCATTTCCTTCTCCATCTCCTTCTCTTTCCTATTTCCTGTCATAAAACACATACATTCATTTTAAATAAAACACTTTGAAGGATATTTTTTGTGTTTTATAAATCCACAACTGCCTCTCGCAGCAGCAGTGCCCTCCAACTTCAAATGTTTGTGATGAACACACTGCTGAATTCTCCAATTAGTTTTGCATTAGATATGATTCCCACATGTGCGAATGAAAATCTTCAAATTGTCATGTGAATTTGACGGTTAAATTGACCCGGATTCAACTTGCAGGGTGAACCTGGTGATATGTTTGACAAGCATGTGTGTGTTACAGAAGAGCCTTGTCCTATTGGTTCCAGATCATCTGTAAACTCCCTCTATCTCCCATCCCGCCCTTTTCATCCCCTCCGTGCTTTATGTGACTCTGTCCGTTCCTAATCAGAGTGACAGACAGACGCTCCGCAGAGAAAGACGGGGAGAATGAAAGGGAGAGCAAAGACTTTGTCACTGGAGTGCTTGTGTGTATGTGAACGCTCGCATTTGGGTGGGTGTGGGTGTGATCATCCCCGAATATATCCCCTATAGATTCGAGCGCATACCCACCCCCATCCTCTCCATCTTCCCTAATGATGTGTCCGAAGTAAGACTGAGATCGGTGCCCGAACAATCGCGACTGATAAACAAGGGAGTGCACAGCGACTCAAGAAGGTCAAAAACCCCACACACTTTCTCTTCCACAGACGACAATAGTGCGACTGCATAGCAGGCCATCCAGTCAGTACTAATACACACCAGTTTCCTCTGGTCTGCGCCCCTACAACACAGATGGCCCAAGTCAGTGTAATTACTGTGGACAATGGGTGTGGTAGCCCACTAACCAGTGGCACCACAGGCAGTGCACACACACAAACACACACAAGATTCCCACTCATACACAATGCATGCACACGCAGAACCTGATTTCAGTAACCAAACCCAGGCAGGATTATAATTCCTGGACGGGGCGTTAAACACCCAGCAGAGATGTAATATGTGCTGTACATTGGGTAAGATGATTCATACAACTGGTGACATGAGCAGACGTATGCACGCGTGTGTCTGCAGACGTCTCTCCTTCTACGGCCTTTCTTTTCTACTTATTACCTTACTTGACTTGACTTTCAGCAAATGATCTTACGTAATCAACTTCAGACGACATTGTTGAAACGCATGCTCGGCTTTAATTCTTCATGTGCAGAAACCTTGAGTGAGGAGGGGAAAAAAAAAAAAAGGTTTAACTTCTTGTGTGACGGTGAAAAGGAGAAGGGAAGATGGGTCGCTGGACTGAAAGGCGTGGAGGGTGAGAACAGACCGGGTGAAAGCAAAAGCCGGCAGCTGAGGGGACAACAAGTGCACCAGGGTGGCGGTTAGTGCCCCCCCCCCACACACACACACACACACACTCCAAACTCACCCTCCAGCGTCACCCTTTCGAAAACGGCAAGAGCAAAAAAGGACAGAGAGGAAAAGAGAGCAAAGCTGTAGAGAATAAGGAGTGGGAGAGAGAGAGAGAGGGAATAAGAGAGTCAATGGGTTCTTTGTCATCAAAGAACTTGTTTATTTTCAAGCTTGCCAGTCCAACCGTCAGGAGACACAGCCTGATATCACTCTCTCTGTCTCCCCCTTTCTCTCGCCTCACCCCTTGTAGGGCCATAGTTTGAACACTTTTTAAATTACAGCGAATGTCAATCACCGTTTTCCTCCTTTTTAAAATAAACGTCTTCAGTGTCCAACCGTCTAGTCGGGAGCCGAGGCCTCCACACAGTTATCCTCTGTCCACATTCTCCCTCCTTCCCTGCCTCCCTCTCTTCCCCAGCTGGTATTCACACATGAGTAATGGGATTACGACAGCGAGCGGTGTGGAAGTGGAACAGCGAAGCAAGCGGGTGGGAAAGGGGACGTTGGAGGACAAGAGGGACAGGAAAAGGGGGATGATGGAGGAAAGCCGGGGTGGCATCGAAGGCTCCACCTGGTCAAAGGCAAATGTGGAGAAATTTGCCTCGACGGTGCTTAACTTTGATTCTACACACAACCAATTCATAGAAGTCGGCTTCTTTATGACAGCTGCACATCTTCATTCAGTGATTCTTCAGATTCAGGGCCACTTAAAGAAAAACCCATAGTGACTTACTATTTTCTTCCACGAGCCCCCAGACAGAAAAAAAAACGCACTCTCTCTCTGTTGGATTACCATGGCAATGAGGGAGCTATTCAAGAACAAAAAGCTCCTTTTGCGGCGGGTAAAGTATGGAAAAAACAAGCGACCAGTGCCCATATGAAAGCAGGGTGGTGGGAGTTGGAAAGAGAGGGTAATGTGAGAGCGGGTGGAAGGCAAAGAGAATGTGTGTTATATTAAACCAATGTCTGGCAGGGTGTCAAGCCTGTA
Source organism: Macroramphosus scolopax (assembly GCA_901007825.1). Classification (NCBI taxonomy): domain Eukaryota; kingdom Metazoa; phylum Chordata; class Actinopteri; order Syngnathiformes; family Centriscidae; genus Macroramphosus; species Macroramphosus scolopax. Next base: position 100,002 of record CAAKHC010015375.1, read on the forward strand.
ATATATACAGAGAGTGTGGGGAGAGGGGAGAGAGAGCAAGGGAAGGGTGATCAGTTAATTTAGCTACCGGGACGTGACATTGATGGACGGGGCCATGGAGGAGGACAAAAACTGTAACCTGTTCAGATGAAGGGAGGGGGGACAGCAAAGGTGCAAGTGTCAGGCTGGAAAAGAGAGGAAGGTATGCCTGGCCGTGTGACAGTTGCTATATTGAGCCCAGCGTGTGTTGACACTGTCTCCTGTATCTCACTGAGGAACAAACTCTTCCTATTGGCACAGAACAGAGCTTCCTCTTCCTCTCGTTACACGTCTCTAACCCTGTGACCAAAGTGCACGCTCTCTGTCGCCATCCACTTCTTCTTCTGATTTCACTACGCTCCGTATATCAACAATCACCTGTTCTACTCCAGAGGTGAAACAAGTTTTTAGATACTTAACCTGAGTAAAAGTATCTATAGAGAAATCATAAAATGACTTCATTACATGTGAACGTCCTGCATGAGAAATCTTAGTAGCTCGTAGTCAGTAATAGTATGCATGAAAAGTAAAAAAGTACTTTGGCTGCTGCAATAAAATTGAAGCAGTTCTCTGCTACTGGAGTTCAGTTTGGCTTCATGTGCATGAATGAGAGGCTGCAATCACTTTAATCAGCTCTCAATACAGGACGAACTTGACAGGAAGTCCATTATTTTAATGTAAATATCAAAGTGGCAAGAAAAGGATGTGTGTGTGCTAAAAACTATAAATAAGCTACTTACTTCAATTCAACTCTCATGTTATGATATTTGTTATATTAACTTTGGATCTCATGATAACTTGTGGAGCTTCACAGCTGCTTCCGGCTCATTATCTTTTGGTTTTACTGCAACTTAATTGTTTCGGGTCACTCTAAACGCTCTCAGCGGTGTCATTTTTCGGCAACAGCGGCAGTCGTTTCAAACAAAAAAAGGCTAAAATAAACTTGCGCTTTCTACCTAAACAGAAGTTTAACTGGTGAACACAGTAGAGCATTTATCTGAGCTGGAGGTATCCTCAGAGGTTGATGGAGACGGGGAGTTGATATTGGACTTACGTGGCCAAATGCACAACACAAAACTGTGTGTGTGTGTTTGTGTGTGTGTGTGTGTGTACATGTTCTGTACTGTATGTGCGGAAGAGCTCTGGGTCACAGCCAGTGGCAGCCTTAGCTCCTAACCCCACTCCCTCATCCCCAATTACTCATTCTCATCCATGACTAAGTCAGGGTCACTCTCCCCCTTTCTGATCCAGGCTGGGGCCGGATCACCTAGAGGTCTTTGGCCATCGGCCACCAAACCTCCAAACCACCTGATACCGAACGCTCATCACACGCAGCCAACAGCTCAGGACTGATGCTGCTGCAGCCACACAACATCCAGAGGCTTCTATACATCCATGTAACCGACTCATGGTGCAGTTAGGGATATCTTTATAGTTACATATCTTCAATTTGAACAACACCCAAACCCTCACAATGATATATCATGATATATTGATTAGTAACACCAGCTTGTAAACATACACGTTGCCCCTCTTTCAGCAATCTGGCAGAGCTCGGCGGCTCCGAACTCCTTGGCCGGTGCCCTCAGTACCCTCCTCCCGTCATCATCAGCCGGGCACGGAGACAGCAGGCCTGTAGGTGTTTCAGCTATGTGTCATGCATTACATGCCAGCGCAGGGGAGGAGGACTGACACAGAGCATGTGTTACACTTGCTCAGTTTGATGTGCTCTGCCCTCGCACAGGCACAACTGTGGGTGGCATAGCTATGTGTCATAATCACCATCATCCTTTGCTTTGTCGGATATCTCCTCGTACGCGTGTGCCCGTGTGTGTATGTGTGATTATTCTTCCCGTTGCTGTACTGTAGGTCCCTTGTGGAGGAGCTGCGCGGTGAACTCATTCACAGTGTGGGTGCTGCTGTTATGCAGCGGCACTGATTCATCTTTTCTGACCCGTGTGTGCCATTTTGTATCGTGGCAGTTTCACGGTTCATGTTTTACATCAAGTCCTCGACTCATTAAGTTCATCCTGGCCTGATGGTCGGATTCACTTTGATGTCTGTTTGTTTTGAACGCTGCTTTCAGGATACTAGACGGAATATTGACAACTGGAGTAAAAGCTGCCAAAGGTTTGACTCCCAAAGAATCTCAGAAGTGCAAAAAACTGCTGTACTTGCAATTGTTTTTACCCGGCTACCATGGAGAGAAATCATCAAAGGAAATAGTTAAAAGTAGCCTAAGGGGTGTCTCGGGGTGTGTGAGCCTTCATACTAGGATAGTCTAACCGTTATAGTAACGTTTTCAGATGGTAAAGTAACTACAAGCTGCACCAGCAGATTTAATCAGCTGGTTCATGACAGTAAAGACTCACCGTAGTTTGAGTCGATTGCTAATTAGCAAATGTTAGCATGAATACAAGTTGACATAAGATGGTTAAAAAAAGGAAAGATTACATCACTGAACACGAGCGTATTAACAAGTTGTCACCGTGGGCATGTGAGCATGCTGACACTGGCATTTGGCTCAGAGCACCACAGTGCCAAAGTGCCTCACAGAGCTTCAAGTGTGGCTTTAAATCCATGTCTTGTTTGTCACCCTGAAGCCTGTCAGGGTCACAATATGTCAAAATGTTTAAAGCCGGTTGTAGTAACAACTGAATGTGTACGGACAAGAAACACAACACAGCCGGCGTTCCACTGTCGGCCTGAATAAATGGTAAAATAATTCTCAGGCACGTGATGTTTTATTCATGTGATATTCATCTGGTGTAATATTTCTTCCCCCCGTCTCTTTGTGGCTTCCCCCTTTCTATTTCTGCAGCCTCCACTCTTTACCGTCCCAACAGCTAACCTATGACCCTTTTCACCATCGCTCAGTTCTTTAAGAAAGCATCATCGAGGGCTATAAAAAAATCACTCCAGTATCTGTCAGGCAGCCGAGTTAGACGAAGTGACTGGTTCACCGACAATAAACAAAGTCATAACTGTGTGTATCAGATCGATCACAGCCTCTCGCTGTCCAGATCCAACAGTTGGTACCGACTGGACTCCTCCGACCCCGTCGTCCTCCCGGTGCCCAAAGACTCAATATGAGCTGTTAAACTCTCATCATAATTTACCATATTAACTGCTGCAACAAGGAGATCGGTAGAAAGACATGACGTCAACTTGCCAACCTAGCTAGCTCCGACCCGCCTCACTGTATATCTTAATGTTGTGATAGTGAGTCACTGTGCCGTCCAGCCTGACCTCTCACCAACATGAGAGGATGGTGAAGTGGGTTGTATGAACCCAGTAGCGGACGGCCTTTAAGGTGCAGACATATGGCCACATTCTGTCTGGAGTTGAGGGAACTCAACATTTGGCCGAAGCTCACACACTGTACCTTTAACTATAGAACACAGATGACAACTGTCGAACTTGGTTGAAAGCTCGAGCTCAACAACAGAGGGGCTTTGTCCTCCTGTATATTGTCCAAATGTGTAATTGGTGAAGAAGAGACAAGGTGTGAGTGTCATGGCGAGCTCCTCTGGGCAGTGGGGGCACTGGGTGATGTGTCATCCGGTGGGCGGACGTCATCCCTGCTGTGCCCTCTCTGGCTCTGTGTGTGTTTCTGAGTGACGTTCATATCCCTTAAAACTCTTGAAGGAATAGAGGAGGCACTTCTACTAAATGACTGTTGCATCCTTATCTCGCCCTCGGGGCTCTGATGTTCATTTCCGTGGAGCGTCGGCATCCTGCCTGCTCATCGGGCCTTCGGCTTTTTATTGACAAGGTAAAGGCAAAGGGGATGACGGAGACGATAAAGGGAGGAGGATAAGGGACAATAGAGGCTGAATCATACAACAAATCCACGTTCTCGCCACGGTGTATTTATGTCACCATGATTACAGCATTGTTCCGGGTTTATCACGGAGGGCTCGAATCGTAAGCACTCATCAATAGTCGACAAGAATCAAAGAAATCTGAAAAAACAGAGCAAACAGCAACAGCGTGTGTTAGAGATAAACCTCTGGGAAGCAGAACAGACGTTCACGTATTCAACCACACACCTTGAAGTGACTGAGTCACAATGTCTTTTTGACAAGACAAAGAAAGCTGTTGGATGAATGGAAGCAAATGACTTTTTCAAAGTTATTTTTTCAATCCGAGCCACCTTATGGAGAAAACTCAGTCCGGCTGCAGTGATCAATAACTCGCCTGCACAGGTCACCTCCTCCCAGGCAGTCCTTAAACTTCAGTTGGTTCTGGAAGTCCATGAGATGGATCTACTGCATGGCCTTTATTACTTTATCTTTCACTCCTATTCAAAGGGCAGGAGGTCACGGTCATACACAACACTGCAACCTCCACAACACACACACACACACACACTGACCGCTGGCCGTCTGTCGTCCGCTGCCACTGACACACTGAGGCCTTCTTCATCGTCCGTTCCACCTTTGCTGGGTTTCTTCCAGCCCCATTAGAATTACCACCGTGTTAACTGACTCCTCGCCTAACTGCTGCTCTCCAGTTACCAGCTTCATGGCCCCGGTTTTACAGTAGTGGATGATTACTTAAAAGGCTTTATTAATAATATATCTAATATTTAGTGCCCCCACTTTGCCCTGCAGAAAGCTGTGATGCCCGTCAGTGCCGCGGCAAACGACTCTCTGGAGAGATGAATGAGAAAATGAGTAATATCTTGTAATCTAGTTGGGAAATATTATATATTTTTGCTTTAATGTACAAAAAGTAAAGTATTTTGAAGCATTCACAGCAATACTGGTTCAGATTATACAGATATGAACTGTGAGTAATGGCTTATATTTGGTCATTTCGATTTGGATGCGACAACACGGCAACACAGATCTTCCCGAGTCACCCTGGTGATAGGATCACATGCTTCCATGTTCACCGCCGTCCGTGACTCAACATGGAGGTGGGTGTCTGAAAGCTGTCACACTTACACACTCCAGCATCCTACCTAATCATCCACCTACTGTGCCACACAGCGGGGGGGAGGTGGAGAGAGGGCGAGGGAGACAGACTGAAGGAGAGGCGGTTACCAAGAGGAGGAGCACAATGAGCTGAGAGAGGAGGAGGAGGAGGAGGAGGAGAATGTGGAAGGAGACAACAAAACAGGCAGAGAGAGACAAACATTTGTTCAGGATGAAGGAAGGACGGTGGATGAAGGCCAAACGTGTGCGAGGCTGTTAGGAAATGTTGATGATGTTCCCTGACTCAGCTGAGAGAAAATAAATGACGGGAGGAATGTGGATGACACCTCTTCTCTCCCCCCGACAGGTCTGCTGGGTGAGAACTTTCCTCCAGGCTGTGGGGACACATTGCCTCGCCTACGGGGGTCAATCAGAGCCACAGTACACATGACTGAAAATTCACTTATAGCATATTGTATTCCAATGATCTCTTGTTTCATTGTTTGTAATGGCAGATTAGAAATGAATAAAATATTAATACAATATTTTAGATTTAGAATCACTTTAACCATCAATATGTGATCATCTGTCCTCAGTTTATCCCCGAACAAGATGTTTCACCTCAAGACTTACCTGACAAATAAGAGTAGATCATAAGAACTCACATGTTAGTTAAACAGAAACACTTCATCAGTCTCCATTGAATTTTTGATATGAGGCAGCAGTACTGCCTCATATCATTTGAGCATATATGTTAATATAATAAAGTAACTATAGATGTCAACTTAATGTAGTGCGTTACAATATTTACCTCTGAAATGTTGTTAACTATAAAGGAGCATTAAACTCAGTATAAGTATATCAGACATGTACAGTACTTGAGTAAATGTACTTTCCACCAATGGAGTTGAGGATGGATTTGAACACAAGAGGTCAAATCAGTTTCAGTTTGAAAACTAGGTCTTACAGCGCCCTCTTGTGATGAAACGGTGGTACGACAGGTTGATGTTCACCTCCTGTATCAGTGATGATGTTCCTGAAGTCGAGCTGAGAACAGACACTCAGGGTGAGAAACGCTTCACACGAGAGATGAAGAAACAGGCCGGAGGCGTTCGGGATCGTCTGTACAGTTTTTGTCTCCTGTTTTATTTGGATGAATGAAACACTTTCAGTTACAAAAATGACTTAAAATGAACAACACTGTACAATGAACAAGCAGTTACTTTTCTTCTTTTTTTTGGTTTTCAAGATAAATACACTAAAAGGCTAACTTGCTACTACGAGGGAGAAGAAGGGGAGGGGGGAGACAGAGAGGGGAGACGGGGGAGGGGGGGGGGACTGCTCACAGGATGGAAGACACAAAGGGAGGAGTGAAGACACACCTGCACACACTCTCACGCACACACACACACATATTAAGGGCAAGATCTGACGTGACTGGGGGAATTATCGCTACGAGGAAGTTGGCAAACAGTATGTTACAGTTGACGGTACAGATCATGTGTGGGGGCTCGGAGGATCCTTTTTTTGTCTTTTTTTGCAAACGGCAAACCGCACCGCACCCTTCCCACTTTACAGCAATCCCCAACCCTGTCACGCACACACACACACCTCACAGGTGAAAATGCAATGGACTGAATCCCTCCCCCCTCTTTAACAGCAAACAAGAGGAACACACACACTCCCCGAACTCCCTGTTGAACCCCTCGTCAATGTTTGACAGCTCTGTCTTTCACACACTCACACACACACGGACACACACGGGCGTGGACAAACAGCGTGGGGGGGGGGCCAAAGGTCAGACAGGTAGACGGTTGGGACCAAACATCGGGGGTAATCCAAATGAAAGGGGGGTTGGGGGAGTTCAGCAGTAGTCTGGCAGCACGAGCAGAAAGGACAAGAACTTAAGAAGGATCAGAACAGCTACAAAGATACCAAGAGAAACTTCATTATCATCATCATCATCATCATCATCGTCGTCATCATCATCATGATCACCATAATTAAGATTATTTTTCCAATGACAAATACTTAAAAATATACATTTCATCATCTTAATTATCATTATTATTATTTCCCTTTGGATAGCTGAGGTTAGCGCTCGAGAGACCGGCTCGCTCGGTGACGGCGGACGTCTGGGAGCAGACCGGAGGGATGGATGGAGGGATGGAGGGAGGTGAAGGATGCCGCGGGAGGGTCGGTGTTGGAGAGAAAGTCAAGTTAGAACTCTTTGGTTTTATTCTTTAACGTCTGACTCGCTTTGCTGTGTTGCTGCTGGAGAACCTTTGGAATAAAGCTGTATTGTAGAAGAGAGAGAGAGAGAGAGAGAAGAGAAGAGGAGGATGGAGGAGAAGAAGAGGATGATAGTGGGATGAGAGGTGTTTGTTTGTTGTTGCTCGCTGTGTCGATCAATCTCCACTAATTTATCGGTGTGTTTGATTCTTGATAGTTGGAGTCTGTCGGCACAGAAGCTGAGTGTGTTTGGTCGGACGCTCGAGGCAGCAGGTGGTTACATTAACGTTGCATAAAGAGTCGAAGCAGGGAGTGAAAGTCAGCCCTGCTATGTCCAAAAGTACATAAAATCTGCTTGCCATCACCTTTTAAAGCCGACTAATTAACACGTTATATCTCATTTGTTTAATCTCAACAATCTTTGATGGCTCCTGACTCGAGCTTCTTATCTTCATGAAGACATGAAAGTGATCGTGTCATCGAACTCTGGGTGTTTATTATTATTATATTTCCCCAAAAGCTGAACTCTAAAGCTGTTTCATGGATCGTGTTGAATGAATCTGTGAAGATGGAAATACAACAGCCACATGGACGGATGTTGGAGCTCCCGAGCACTCGAGTGGACCTCAGGGTTTTGGGGAGTGTGTGCACGGTGCCGGATCCCGTGGCGGGGCATTGACTTTGGTATCATTCACTAAGGGGGTATCCCCACCACCGCGACCGACACGTCACACTTGGTCCTTAAAACCCTGAGGTTCACCGAGTAAAGCGGCTCTGCCTCCATTTCCAGACACACGCGGCAAAATAAAGAAAAGGAAAATGGCCTCACACCTCTCCCTCCAGCTTCCACCTTCTCATCCACACATAGTGTTGTGAGAGGCGTGTGGATGCGTCACCTAGCAACCTCGGTCTCAGCCCGTTCCCAGATTACCGGCCCCGCGGTGCTCCCTGATTCACACGGACGTCACCTGGTCGCCGCGCGGCCTCGCCAGGCAACAACAACCTGAGAGCTGAGTGGGCACAGCGACCTCGGCGAGGAAGTCGCCCTGAGGCGTGAATCTGGATACTTTTTACGTCACAAAGGGATCCAGAGGACAGATTTGATCCTAGATCTCCGCCAAAGAGCGGCTTCACGCCCACAGAGGGGGAGCAGGGAGGGCCAGATACGAGGCGAGGGCTGTGTTCAAAGCTCAACACAGACAGCGGGGGGGTGTTTCCCAGGGGGGGGACATGGTGTGTGTGTGCAGACCGGGGCATGAACCAGTACAGCCCTTTGACCTTAAATGGAACCTTCTGAATCCCACAAAAACCTGTGATCTATTAAAAGATCGTTTACGTCCCAGATCAACCCCGAACCTCTGCGTTCGCCTCAATCACTAACGACCTTTGACCTTTGACCTGGCTCTACCGTGTCTGCTCCCGGCCACAACAGCACAATGTCCACATGTACCGGCCCGGTACCCTGACGCCACTTGAACCCCGCGTTTTTAAAGCATTCATCTATTTGGTTTATCATCAAAGAATATGAGGTATATGATGAACTATCTCTCTTTTACATCCTACAGTGGATGAAGAAAAACGTATTCAAACAAACCCAACGGAAGAGAGACAGAGGAACAAACAAAGAGACATAGTGAGAAGTTTAAGGGCCTCTTCTGTCCTCTTCTCTCTTGCCTCCTCTCTTTCCTCTCTATCACGTAGAAAACGTTACCCTTTGCCCCAGTTGATCTTCTCCTGTGTTTTGCTTTTTGGTTGTGTAGCAGTAAAGCTTTCAGTATCTTCTCCCTGCGGAGACGGCGCAGAGAACAGAAGCAGCACTGTGCCTCCAAGACCACCTCAAACGCCGTAACTCAGGCAGCACGTAGATCCGATTAACGTTGGCTCTACTCGAACGTGCCCTTTTTTTGGTCTTATTATCAAGAGACCAAAAAAAAATGTGTTTGTTCACATAACCGTTATTTTTTTTTTTTTTTTTAATCTGGCAAAGTCCTGAGAATCACAAGGTGTTTGTCCACACAGTGCTGCCTCCCGATGCGGTGAGCCTCCCCCCCCCCGGGGTGAGGAGGTTCGCCTCAGTGAGGAAGAGAATATATTGGTGGCCAAACCATCCGCGAGGCCGTATTCCCTCATCAAGTCCTTACAGGACCTGTGGTTGCATTTCTGGTATTATTTGGTTTGTCAGAAGAGAAAGAGCATCAGCAGGGGGCAAAAAAAACAAAACAATACATCCCAGAAATGATAAAAAAAAGCACCTCTAGAAATAAATTAACAAATAAATAGCAAGATAAAAAGATTAACAAGCACATAAATCAACTCTACCCTGAATAAATAGTACAATCAAAAGTCTAAATTATCAGAAAAATAAAGAGTCCAAAGAGAGATAGTTAAAATTTTTGGTCTAAAATCAAGTTATCATCAAATGTTTTTTTTTTTTAGGATCTTTTTTTTTTCTCAAAGTCTTTTTTGTCAGTTTTTTTTCTTTTTCATACATCAGCGATAAGTAAGCAGTAGAACATAGATCTTTTTTTCTACAAAATCTATAGAAGCACTAACAGATACATTCCGTCTAAGAGTCAATGTGGAGGAAAAAAAGGTTTCACCTTTAAGGCGTAAAGCCCCACATCTAAAGTTTGGTTCGTGGACGATTCTCGTGTGTCGACTGTTTTTTCTGGTTGTGGATCGAACCAAATATTCTTTGGGTACATTTTTGTCCGACTCTCGCGGACCGTCGTCAACTTGGCTGAGGCCGTCGCTGTGTTTATGATCCTGTATCGTCTCCATCGTGTCTGGACGCTCTCGGCCTCCGATAAACATTAAATACAGACAGACAGTCACCTCAGACAGACTGACCCCGACCCCTCGGTGACCTCCTGCAGGAGGACGGTCAGACCGTCTACTGTGTTCGGTTCGGTATTTGGTTTGGACATTTTTAAGGTTTAACTCTTCGTTTTTGGCTTTTTGTGTGTCTTTTTTTTTTTCCATCTGCCAGGACAGTCAGTTTCTTTATCTAATAAAAATCTGGAAGCTAAATTTTCACAGTATTTTTTTTTTTTTCTCAATCCACCTGATAAAAATCTCTAGCACGACTACGAAAACAAAAACAAAAAAAAAACAAGGGAGCTTTCGTAGTAAGCGAGTACGTTATTCCAAATGAGTAGTAAGCACTAAAGTACAGTACATAAAACGGCATCAAGAGACACAGCAGAGATAAAACAACCAACAGAAAAATAAAAACAGATTTAAGAAGATTCAGTTCAGTGAGGTCATTTGCGTTTAGCTCCATCCAGGACCAGAGAGCTGAGCTGGAGAGGGAGGAAGAGGAGGGGAGGGGCCTCCCGTCTGTCGTCTGCCCACCTGTCTGTCTGCCTGTCGGTTTATCTCTCCGCCGATGCTACACAGTTTCAGAGTGGAGCAAATGCTGCAGCCCTGAAGCGAACGGACGGACAGACAGACAGAGGGATGAAAGGGCGTCTCTCAGCCCCCCCCTCCGCCGTCCCCCCCTCCGCCGTCCCCCCCTCCTCCCTCCAGCCACATTTGGTTAGGTTTCTTTTTGGTTTGCTTCTGTCATTCCTTGGGTTGTTTTTGGTTTGGGTTTATTTTTGGTATCCTCTTACAAAAAAAGTGTGAAGCTTGCTCCCGTCACTCGAGTGTGTCCCGACGTCCCCGTCCTCCGGGGGGGTTCAGGGTAAGTATCAGTCCCCTAAATAAAGCTTCCCCCCCCCCGTGGGTGTCCGGGGTGGGTCAGGTGGATGGGAGTACACCAGGGGCTTCCAGTGGGACCGTCGGGCTCTGACCCCAGCCACCACCACCCCCACATGTCTTTATTGTCTTCAAATGTCTTGGATGAGGCTCTCGAAGACGAGCCCGGCCTTGAGAATGCTTTGGTTTCCATTGGAGAATTAATGTGAGGTGGAAAATGTGATTGATGGCGTGATGATGAGAACAGACAAACAAGCAGTAAACATGTCTAGACAGACAGGTGTCGGGACGTCTGTTGATTGACGATGCAGGTATGAGAGCCGCCCGTGACCAAACGCGGCTTTATCGACTTATTCATCCTTCGGTCTCCACGGTGATCACTTGAAATCTGCAATCACGGCCCTATTTCATACTTTCATATCGGCGGCCACTCTGAGCAGACGGCGTTTCAGTGTGTGAAGTTTCCAGGCCGTGTTCCTTTAGCCGAGGAGCCGTGATTACAGGTTGTTTTTTTAAGAATAGGGAAAGAGTGGTTTGATTAAGGGCGCAAAATGTTATCTTAACGTAATAATTCACACCTTGAAATCAGGCTGCAGAGTGTGCCGACGCTAACTCGGAGCCACTCGGTGAGGACTGAGACGACCTTCGTCATCTCTGCTCCTCTGCAGCCACATTAAATCCTTGTTGATCACACAGACGATGAAGACAAACGATGATGATGATTCAAACACAACAAACAGGCTGCAACAATAAATAGGACGGGATGACGCTAATAAATAATAAGAACAAACGCCAATTGTTAGTTGATGATTGAAAAGAAGGAAAGCTGTTCTACGCTTTTAGAAACCAGAGGTAGTAAAGAGACGAAGATGAAGGTACAGTCGTTACTGGCACGAAGACAACAGGGACAATCTTTTATGAGACATCACGAAAAGACAAATGAGACAAAGAAGATGAGTGGATGGCAGGATGGGTGTGTGTGTGTGTGTGTGTGTGTGTGTAGCGGTCGTCCTGGTCCTGGATAGCTTCAGTATTTACACGTCCTTTGAATAAAGCTTTTCTCTCCGTATTTTTGGTTTTTGGTATTTGGGATTTTGGTATGGTTGTCATTTTTTTTTTTTTGTCATTGTGTATTCTTCCTCCTTCGCCTCCTCCTCCTCCTCCTCAGGTACATTTTTGGTTTAAACAAATCCTCCCTACTCCTCTTTCCTTCAGACCCGCAGCTTTTTCACGATAAAAAAAAAAAAGGAAAAATTAGCACAGTCCTCCTATTTATTTTTGTCCTTTGCCGCATTCCTTCGTCAAATAGTAAAGTTATCTTTTGTCATTTTTGGTTTTTCCGCACGTCGACATGCGTCTCTGTCGTGTCTTCCGCCTCTTTCTCAAAGAGTCATTGGTGTGTTTTCCTTCCGAGACGAAGAGCGGAGAGGTGCCATGTTGATATCACACGTTATTGACAAAAAAAAGGTCCCACGTTGCCTCTTTTCCATCTGTTTTGGCTAGATAAAGATTTTTGGTTTCAATCTTCCCGTTTCCCCCCTTCTCCCCTCTTTCACTTCTTTCCCTCCCTCTCTCCTCTTTCATTCTGTGTATTTTTGGCATCGAAAGACTGGGAGAGAAAGAGGGAGAGAGACATTGCGAGAAAAATAACGGAAGAAGAGCGCAAGAGAGAGAAAGAGATAGCTTTGGTGTGAAAGGCGAAGGTTCTTGGACCCTCCTGGCTCCTCCTCTTTGATTGGCCCTTGGCGCGGTCACTCCATCTTGGCCCCTCCCAGGGAGGACGGGCTGTGTGCCATTTCGCTGGAGGAGCAGGAAGAGGCGGGGCTGGAGCAGGGGGAGGGGGAGCAGGGGGTGGGGCTGATGCTGCTGGCTGAGGGGAAGGGGGAGGTCATGGAGGCTTTGGCTACGGCAGCGCTGACCACTCCAGCGCCGTGGTTCTGGCCCATGTGGAGGAAGGCGGGGTGGTTGAGGAAGAGGGAGGAGGCGAGGCCCCCTCCGTGGCCCCCAGAGGCCCCGAGCATCACCTTACTGGCCCCCTCAAGACTGGAAAGAGGCAGATGGCCACCACTGGCTGCTAGGGCTGAGGGAGAGAAGAGGGGGAGGTCAAACAAGGGTTCAAGAACTTCCTCTCCTTAACTAATAAATGAGTCAGTGATGCTTCGGAGGGAACTGGTAAATCTGATAATTTCGCTTCAACTAACATCATCAACCACGAATCAAGACCGCACATGAACCTGCCTGAACTTGTTGCTGTCAGGAGGAGAGTAACCGTCACTGCTTCTTTCAAAGGGAAAGATAAGGGAGTGGCCACAGAGCCCAGAGGGTCCTTATTGGAACCAGTCTGAGATCACGTTGGGACGCTGCGTCCCCCCCAGATCCAGCTGCATTAGTTGAATAATTCCTAATATCTGTCGCAGGCTCATCTCGTGGGCTCGGTCACTGCTCGGAACAGTGACGGTACGATTAATGGACTGTTGTTATGGAAACAAGGAGCACGTTGCTCTATTCCCCCCCCCCCCCTTTACAAACAGCACTTATTCCACACATGAAATGCTACAAGTGAACGCGGCCTAATAATGTCCGGGCCTGCATAGCAACAGCGGTGAAACTGATTTTCTTTTTTCATTTGAGAAGAAGCATCAGACGCCGCTGCAGCTCGAAGTGCAAAATGTGCTGTTGTTTACTTGGTTCCAGCCTGCAGGGCCTGTTTGTGGTAGAAACCAAGGTGCAAGAATGGTGACAAATACTTCTAAAAACACTCTTGTCTTAAAGTTGTTTTTTTCTAATGTAAATTACAGCGGAAATGTGCATAAAATAAAAATAAAAACTGCCCTGAAGACGATCCAGATGTTGTCTCACGGCAGCTTTAAGGTGTTTCACGGTGAAATGACGGTGAAATGCAGAGAAGACAGACAATGAAGCTGAACACACACAGCCCACACGTTAACCAGCGTCACTCACGCAGACGCTCGATGAGATGGATTCATGGACGTGGACGGCAACACCAGAGACCTTCAGCCTCTCTCCGTCTCTCTGCCGGTGCATCGCCCGTCATCGCACTCTTTAACTAGACTCTCTACCTCTTCTCGTCCTCACAACAATACGTGTGATTCAAATTAGCTCTGCTGACAGTGTTTTTTTTTTGTCTTGCTGTGTATTATTGCATCCTGTTCAGGTGTGTAGGAGGACGTGTGAGGGAGTGTGTTGTGTACAGTATCTGTCTGAGCATCTACATGTGTAGGAGTGTATGGAAGACAAAGGTAAGTGGAGCTGTTCGAGTGTGGGAAAGTGTGAAGCCGGCGCACTCGAACACGAAGACCTTGTTGTTATGTCGTTTGTGACCCAGAGGTTTCCTCTGATGTTGAATAATTAAGTACAACTCCACCTCGGCCTCCGAGATCGTAATCTATTTATTATTAGTGCTGACGCGAAGCTTTGTGTCCTTGTTTCTGTCTTTGTTGGGGAAATAAAACCATTTGCCTTTTAATGTCTCTTTCTCGCAACACACACCTTGGATGGTGGCCAGGGGATTGTTACCGAGGAGGGCTTGGTTCATCCCTGTGTTAACCCCCATCACAGTGTTCCTGTTGTGTCACGCACACACACACACACACACACACACAGGCAGCAGCATCCATGTGTAGGCACGTATACGAACACAGGCAGGCAGAGGAGAAAAGGTGGGAAAGAAGCAGGTTTAGCAGCAAGGACGAGCAGAGGGCGAATCCATACAGTCGTATATACAGTTTAAAGGCCAAACAGGAGAGAGAGATGCAGAGATGCAAGCAGAGATACGGCATCTTACAGCAAAACTACCACAAACTAATCCTCCGTCATCGGATCGACACTAGCATTCTTGCACGTTTAAGTCGTGTGCAACACGTGAAGTGTGACGAGCGTCCGTGTTCGCGTTCACCTCAAGTTTGCAGCGAAGTCGCTGATGTAGCTGGACACGTCCCCGTTCTTTTTACCCACACGCCATAAGCTGTGGAAACAAGAACCAAACACACACACACACACACACACACGGAGGGTTAGAAGGCACTGCTGCAGGGGGGGAAGCATGGGCGCCCAACGGCATGATGGGATATCAGTGTGTTTACGAGTGTGTATCAGCTGTTTAGCTACAAGCTGCAGGGTGAAGCTAACGCGGTCGTGGACGTCTTACCCTGTGTTAAGGTTGAGTGTGCTGTGGCTGGGAGTGGCTGGGCTGGCCGTGCTGCGGGGAGGAGGAGGAGGAGGAGGAGGAGGAGGAGTCACCGGGGAGGGTGCAGAGCTGTGAGAAGCGTGGGTTGAGCTGAGGGACGGGTGGGTGGAGGTGAGGCTGGAGCTCAGAGGGCAGATGGAGGACATGGTGGTCACTGCCGTGCTACTGAGACTGGTCACGGCCTGCGACAGCTGGCTGGACATCTGTCAGGGAAACGAGCAAAGCGTGCGAGACATTTAGTTTAGTGTCGGATGCTGTGTTGCACTTATAGATGCAGATGTTGGACATGTACCATGTGAGGGCTGTAGCAGGGGGGTTTGTGTGCTGGTTGGGCAGTGGGGGGCTGACTGGGCAGGGGAGGAGTGGCACTGCTGGGGTTGATGCGTTTCTCTTTCTGTCGGCGGTTGCAGAACCAGACTCTGATCACCTCCTTCTCCATGTTGAGCTGCTCGGCGATCAGCAGAATCTCCTCTGAGGTAGGCTTCTGGTTCTGCTGGATGGGAGGGAGTCAGGCGTTCAGATCAGTGAGTGACCGACTCTAACTCATCTCATCATGTAGTTATTCTCACCGTCAGGAAAGCGCGCTCCAGGGCCACGCGTACATTCGTTTCTATGCTGGTTCTTTTCTTTCTGCGGCGACCAGGAATCCCGTCAAAGCCCATAGAGGAAGAGGACAGTGAGTTGGGGCTGGGGAGGGTGCTGTCTATGGACATGGTCTCTGGAGGAGGAGTCCACAAACACACACAGAGTCAGTGCCAACTTCAATCCATGTTGTCATAAAGATGTTCTGATGACGAGAGCTCACCAGCATCATTCAGCCACTTCTCCAGCAGCGGCTTCAGCTTGCACATGTTCTTAAAGCTCAGGTTGAGGGCCTCGAATCGAGAGATGGTGGTTTGGCTGAAGTCGTTGCCGTACAGCTTCCCCATCGCCAAGCCGACATCTCCCTGAATGCATCGATAAAGCAGCAGGAAACTGTTTTAGAGGACTCAGAGAGACACACACGGTGAGAGTGAGAAGGTCTTGTCTCACCTGCGTGAAGCCCAGTTTGATGCGTCTTTGTTTGAAAGTGCGGGCGAACTGCTCCAGCTCCTCCAGGTCGCTGGGCTCCTCGGGGTGAGAGTTCACAGAGGCCACCGTGGTCACGCCTCCTCCACCCATCCCCTCCACGCTCTTATCTCGCTGCACCAACAGTGAAGGATCGAAGGTGAGACGGAAATTACGACAATAAGAGACGGATCTCTGTTTTTCTACAGAAGCTGAGCCGTCCTTCAGACTAACTGGAGCATACAGACTGGGTGATACCTGTGTTTGCAGTCCCATTCTGGTCGGAGCAGACAGCAGGCTCCCTTGGTTTTGCTGAGGTAGCGAAATAAGATTTGTTGCCGATAGGAGTCCTGGTAGAGAAGACGGTATTCATTATAATCGTACATCACGGCAGATATGAAGATGAATAAGTTAATGCAGTCGGTCCAGACCTTGCTGGCCCTGCTGTGCCTGTGGGAGGAGGAACTGGGCCGGAGACGGGAGCGAGTGGCCGGGCACCAACACCAGCTGCTGGAGCTGCAGCAACTGCTGGATGTCCTGTTCAATGTGAGAATGAAACATTATCGTCTTTTACAGAACAGACTGAGGACTGAGACAAACAGCTGTGGACGTACAGACGAAGCCAATAATCAAAGGGGAAAAGGTAGTGAAAGGGAAAATGTGTGCAGGGAGGAAAGCAGAATCATGAACTACTCTACGGACATGCTCCAGGGCTCGTTACTGGTTCTTCAATCAAGCTGCTGGTCAGGAAGCGGCTTTGATTGGCAATCAGTACCTGGGCGGTGAACTGGATTGGCTGAGAGAGGGTAAGCTGGGGTGGAGGAGGTGGAGCAGGGACACTTTGGGCTGTCTGTTCCTGTGTGCTCTGGGCCTGCGCCGCGGTCGGGTGGCCTGTTTGTCCTGCCTGCTGCTGCTGCTGCTGCTGCTGCTGCTGCTGCTGCTGCTGCTGGGCTTGCTGATTGGCTGCTGCAGCTGCCTGAGCTTGCTGATTGGCTTGGGCGGCTGCGTGGGCAGCGTGAGCGGCGTGGGCGGCGCTGGACTGCTGCACAGCTGCAGCCAGGAGCTGCGCTTGAGCCTGCTGCAGCAACATCTGCTGCTGCGCTGGCAACAGAGCTGCCAGCTGGCGAGGAGAAGGAGGAGGAGGAGGAGGAGGAGGAGGAGGAGGAGGAGAGGAGAGGAGAGGAGAGGAGAGGAGATACAAACATATTTGCATCATATATATCCCATAACTGGAATGTGTGTTCACTGCTTGCTGTTTTTGTTGCTGCTGTTGACAAGCACATCAATGATGGTATGTAGATAGCAGGGAGGTAGAAGTTTGGCTAAAATGTGGGCAAAGAAGAAGTAAAACAAGTTGATCTGTGAATGATCTAATACACACATTTGTGCACATTTTCCCAGTAAGAACTTTGGACTTCTCCCTCGGAGGTTCAAAGAGTGCTCTTCTTTATGTGCAGCGGGGAGGCATATGGCAGCCAGTGGCCGGGGCTTTGTCTGACTATTGACACCAGAGATGCAGAGCGGGAGGATGCGAGTGTGTGCGACTGTTCGGGGCCACAGGACAGCCTAACACCAACAAAGGACCAGCTCTAAGCCTGTCTCCTGTGATTTTCCAACTCAGCGAAAAGCTATTGTTGCACTGAAAAAAAGTTAAGTTAGAAAGCTTAGCATGGTATGTGCTAACAACTGCCTGCCGCTTGTGTAGTACAAGCAAATACTTTTAGAGCAGTCACAGTCGCAGTCTTTGAGGGGAAACCGTCGCTCTGGCTACGAACACTGGACAGGTCACCGCTTCTGTCTGCTGGGCCGTGCAGTCAGTTGAGATACGGAACTCACATCATTTACATATAACGGGACTTTGTGTCTGTTTAGAAATATCCGTGTGTGTTTACGTGGGACGAGGAGAACCAGATGAGATTCTTTGATGACTGATTCTACACTCCCAGTGGTCGCTAAATGACATGCGTTCACGTACACATACACAAACACATTGTTACAATGTAGTTGGGCAGGGGCAACTGGGACTAAATCCAGACTGGCGGTTTCTCTCTCCAGCTATAAATACCCCTCTGCTTAAAGCAAGAACACACACACACACACACACACACACACACACACACACACACACACAAAGAGATGACTCTGGCCTCAGAGGAGGCTAGCAAAGTGGTCTATGATTACGGGGTGTGTCTTTGTCTCATTTAGTGGTTCCACAAGGAGACAGTCTTCTGCTGCGTCAGACGAACATACACACATACTCGCACACCAATACCAACACACTATTGCTCAGCAACAACGAATCCCTTCACTCGGATTTGCTAGATTGCCCTTTGGGGTAGCAGCAAATGTGGAAATAGGTTGTCATCATTATGTGGCACAATAGTTGTGCTTTGTATTCAACTCAATTCAGAATAGCTTCACGTCAAACGTCAGAAACTTGATTGAATTTCTTATTCGGGATAGTCAATAGTGTTTTGTTAAAGCAACATACAGTATTTCTACTGTTTTACCTTAAAATTGAGAGTCTCTTTGATGGCACACTGACATGTAATTGGGAGCATAGACCTCCTTCATTCACAGTCCATGCAGTGGACGCCTGCAGTATGTAACTTGGTTTCCTCAGATACGATGAGTCGTGAGCTGGGCGTATCGCTTCACAGCACTAGAAGCTACCTCAGATTTCTCAGTATGGACATCATGGCAGAGGTCAAAGGACACGAGAGGACTTTCACAGTGAGATAAGATCATCTGCATGTAGACACAGCTGCTGTGGGTGAAGATATTGACGGTCACATGTATAAGAGGGATGTCACAGTAGGTCCCTTCACCTGATGATAAAACATGCTTCTTCTTCTGTTCTCTATCCTTCAAATAGTGTCGTGTGGTCGTCTTCCCTCGCATCAATTATCAGAATACTCAACAACAGATGTGCTAGATTTCCTCTTTTATTTTGGAAAAATATTGCGCTGTTTTCCAGTAATAAAAATGACAGGCTCTGTACATACGACTTCTCTCTTAAATACAACACAGTCACAGTGGTCTCAAGTGCCTAACACATACATACTCGCTTACATACATACGTTATCTGCCAAATAAAAACAATCCGACTTAAATTAAAACAGGCTCAACAGAAAACATCACACCAAATTGGAACACAAATAACATAATTAAGTTAAAAAGAATACATCTGTCTTTAGATTACAAATAAAATAGGAACAGGAAACAAATGATCGTAAACCAATGGCAGGCAGGCTGATGGTGTCCTTCAATTGGCTGATAGTGGAAGACATGGGCCTGAAGGGAGCATGAAGGGCCGTGGATGTACACCGACGCCACGCACAGGCATCACTTCCTCTGTGCTTGCACACTCATAAACACTCATACACGCACACACACCTCCATAGTGCAATGAGGTTTTGGCAGTTGAGACGACTCCTTTATAGCTTGACATGGAAACACATCGAAGGTCATGGAAATTTTGCACTCGGCAACTTTCTTTGTCGAGCGGTTGTGGAAAAGGGTTTTCCATGGAGCACCAAAACGAGGATAAAATCTAAAATGATTGATGAATTTATAATATAACTACTCTTATATTTTGTTTGATAGGTTTCATTGACCTTCCCTTTGTTCTGTAATGTTGAATGCTTCCAAAGTCGCACTGCCCTAAAAAAATTGCCCTTGTGTATCAAAACCTTCAGGGGTCAGGGGCCATTATGGCCCAACAGGATCCATGTTGGATCGATTTGCAGTCTTTAGTTCTCTATCTTCTGCTGAGAACCAGCTCAGCCAACAATGTATCTGTCAGTGCAGCAGAGTTAAACATGCATAGCCCCCGTAGGAGTCTTTCCAATTCCCTTTCTTTTTGCTTTAATTTGCAATTTGAGATGCCCAAATAGTATTTGAAAATGAATTGACTAAAGCTGAATGAAGGACACAGACTTCATCCTTGACTCTGCAGCACTGCACAGAACACGAACCGTCTAATATTAAGGACAGCTCTTACACTGCATTTTAAAACCACAGTACATAACAGTAGTACAACAGTACTATCAAAAGTTCTCAGTACTCCAAAGGTACTACAATATCATTCGTCAACATCCCCGTCAATGCTCCACTGTTCATCAGGAGAAAGAGTTCAGAGAAATTGAAGCCATCTCGGTGCGAGCAGTTAATCTGTGAGAACGTCCACTGACAAACACAAGCTCTTCAAAAGTTCTTGAGCATCGTTTGACTGCATACTTCATCACTGTTTCTGTACAACGTTTTGTGCTAGTGCGAGTGCTGACACTAACTCTTCTGGTACTTCTTCCTTAGCACCGAGTCAGCATCAGACCTACATCCATTTAAGGTCAGAAATGTCCAAGATTCACCCGTAGTACTAGTGTAGTACTCTGTCTATGCCAAGTCGGTACTGACTCTGTGGCTCAGAATCCTCCGGTAAGTTCCAGGGAACAGCAGCAAACAGCAGGAGTAAAACCTCCTGGAGACAAGCTGAGCTTCTACTGCTCAGGGCTGGTAGGGACCACCATCAACCAGAGGAACCTGGTCTGATCTGGTCTACAATGGTATCATACCTGCAATACAGAAAAGGGACAGAATTTAGCAAGTTTTTGACATGTGAAGAATATTTCTTTTCAATTAAAACAGACTTCGATGCTCATGATAAACCCCAACCAAGCCAATAAAGAGCCTCTGATGCTTTATTGATGAAAATCTGTATCAATAGACAGACAAACTGGGGGGAAATATGCAATTTCTCTGTGTATCTACTTGGCAGGAACTCCTATTTATGTATCGCTTCTCAGGAAATGAGGCTCACCTCTGTTGCAATGATACACTCGTCCTTCTGGTCCGATATGACGTAGACGGACTGGTATTTGGTGTCGTTGGTACACTGGTACCTGCTGTCTCCACTGGGACAGTGGTATTCCACATCACCGGTTGACTGGTACTTGACGTCACCGGTTGACTGGTATTTGATGTCACTGGCTGACTGGTATTTAAGATCGCTGGCTGCATGATGGTTCAAATCGATGGATGATTGATAGTTTGCTTCGCTGCAGCTTGGTGACTCTTCTACTTGTTTCTTTTCTGATGACTCACTGTGGGAAGAAGGAGAACACAAAGAGATTGAGAAATGCTGATCAGGCAGTTGCCTCCAGTGTATTTCGGCTACATTTTTAGACCTTCATTTCTCACTAGCTTAGAGTCAAAGCAATATAGAACCAGTATCATGACAGCTTTGTACCTGTTTTGTCTCTTCCTGTGTCTTTCCTCTGTGTCAGACTCATCCAGTGCTTCACATTTAACTTCTGGTTCATCATGCTCCTCCTGTTTACACAGTGACAGCTCCTCCTCTGGCCGCAGCTCATGAACCAGGTTGTATTCCACACTGGGGTAACGAGACTTAAAGCCGTGCTTATCTGACCCGCTGAGTCCATTGAGCCCACTGATCCCACTCAGACCACCCAGTGACCCGGCCAGCTCTGAATGGTAATCCACCTTCTTATTGGTGTTTTTAATTGACGTTGTCATTATAGCGCCCAGTTCCTTGTCGCTGCGGAGGCAATTGTTGGTGGTAGTCAGGTTGTTCATCGTCTCGCGGCTGTCACTATGGACACTATCGCCCTGGTGACTGTGCCGCTCCTGCAATTTGACCCGAACGTAGACCACCAGCACTGAGCAGCCGATCAGGAGCACGAGAACGAGGAAGATGCCGGCGCACACAGCTGTCCAGGGGAATCTGCCATCGTCATCATCTGCATCTTCAACACTTTCACCGTCTGGGGAAGAATATCGCCTGTCCGGTCCATCCACCACTGGGTGACCCTTGGGTACATCTGGTAAGAGGAACTGGCAGTTGTGACCGCCGTAGCCGGGCGCACATGCGCACACATAGCGACCCCCACGCTCGTGACAGGTGGCTCCATTGTGGCAGGGGTTGTGAGAGCAGCGGGAGATCGGAGAGCTGCAGTTTTTGCCAGTATAACCTGCAAAAGAGCGACAGTTTAAAACTCTGGAAAAGAACTATATAACAACGTCATGCAAACACGCTCCCAGATTACAGATAATGAATGTTGTCATACCTGGAGGGCAGGTACAGGTGTAGCCTTTCACTCCCTCCTGGCACGTTCCACCATTCTGACAAGGAAAATTCCGACAGTGTCCTGAGTTGCTGCTGGTATCCTCACAGTTCAGGCCGGCGAACCCCTCGGGACATTGACAGAGGAAGGAGTTCACCAGATCCACACATTCCGCACCTGCAAAAAGAAATACAAAGAGTCAGCCGCTGGATATTTGGGTTCTAAGTTTAGCTTTAATTGTAGGTGAAGGCAGACTAACAAAGACAGAGGACAACTTACCATTTAAACAAGGGTTGGAGGAGCAGTGGTCGATTTTTTTCTCGCAGTTGAAACCAGCGTATCCCGACGGACACTGACAGAAGTAGCCCCCTTCAGGGTTGTCGACACAACGCCCGTCATTGAAGCACGGCCCATCTGCACATGTACTGGCGCTCAACTCGCAGTTGTTGCCATAGAAGCCGGGTGGACAAGTGCACTTATAGCCGTTGTCATTATCCTGAATTAGAGACAATGCAGACTGTGATTAATTCCATGAACATACTTTTTTATTTACACACTGTCTCTCTCTCACTCCACATCTCTTGATAGACACTCACAGCGCAGCTGCCTCCGTTGCGACAGGGGTTTCCAGAACATTCATTGACCTTGACCTCACAGCTGGCGCCTGTATATCCAGGTAGACACGAGCAAGTGTAGCTGCCCTGGCCGGTGTTGGTACAGGTGGCTCCATTGAGGCAGGGCTTGTGGTGCGTACAATAATTGAGATCTGGAAACAACCAAAACAGTATTTATAAATAAACAACACAGTTTCAATGTAGATAAAGAGGTCTGAATGAGTCCCAGCAGGTCCCAACAAAGTAGTAACTCACCCTGGTTGCAGAAGAGCCCGCCCCATCCCTCCTGGCAGTTACACTGCCAGGGTTGTTGGCAGGTGCCATGGAGGCAGCCCGGGTAACGGATACAGTCATCACAGTAACGCCCACTGAAGCCCACACGACATCTGGAACAAACATCAATGAAATGCTGTTAATAACAAAGCTAACACCAAACACAGAAAGAGATTTGTTGTAAATGCAGGAAATAAGACACTGAATTATGCAACAGAGAAGATTTCTGCTGTTTCGGAACTTACTTGCATTCTCCGGGTTTATCGCAGAAGCCATGTTCTTCATCACAGCCAGGAAGACAGATCGCTGCAGAGAAGAAAAATGTCAGATTAATTCAGGGAACAGATGAATTATTGGAAGTGTGGGTTCATCCATTCAGTCTCCCATTCATACAGGGACATTTTAAACTGCTGACCGCCGACCCGGCGTTCATACCAGCCTATCTGTCAAGCAGGCAGTTTCGTGCTTCATTTTGCCAGAAGTCTCTTCAATTCTCTTTCTCTAGTATTACACAGAGAAATGAGCCCAATATAGCACACAATTGCTCTTCTAGTGTGTGTGTCAGTCACTAAGAGGCTTGTGTTTGGTGCTATAAAACACTCAGGGACAGACTTAGAAGCCAAAGTGGAGAACGGTAAAATCTCGAAGGTAATCAGGGTCATCAGGTCATTCCTGATAAAGACCGCAGGCTGGAAATGTGCTCCGCATCTTGCTGGCTGTTTACCTTGAGGACAGCAACTTTGGACACCAAAGGGGGAACCAGCCAGCAAGCGCTCTCCATTAACATGGTTGCTCCCCGACACAAAAGCGTCCCACACAAAGCCTCCTTTCTCCGCTTGACTGTGGGTCTGAAGTCCCTTTTCTCACCCTTGGCCTCTCTCCTCCTCTCCCCCCCTCCTCCAACTGATCAACCTCTTCTCCCTTCTTCTTCTTCTTCCATCGTTCTGTCCCTTCTCTGTTTCACCTCTCCTCTCCAGCATTCTCCTTTCCTCCCTTCCCCTACTCTGCTCCTCCCATCCCTCCTCGGCCCACTCCTCCTCCCCCCAGGGCCAGCTGGTCTGTGTGGAGCTAACCACCAGACAGCTGCTCCATTGTCTCCTCTCACCGAGCAGCTGCCCCCTCCACAACAATACACAACCCTGCTTGGCCAATCATCAGCCCGAGCCGTAACAATACAGGACCCCCACTTGGCCAATCGGGGAGGAGGTTTGGGGCGACGAGGCCCCAGTGGTCTAATGGAAGGCACGCGGCGTGTGAATTACTGAGGAGCCACTGCGGCTCATTAGAATGGAGGCCTCTGGTGCTATGGGATAACTAACTGACGCCTGTTGCACACGGGCCCCGCATTAGGAGGTGGAAAAGACTCTAAACAATAGAGACAAGCGAGTGACTGTTGGGGAAATTAACTTTAAAAAGTATGTTTGGAAGCTTCAAACCCTCAAAGTTTCACGGATATGTAGTTTTGAAAGTTACACGATGATTTTAAAAGATATAAAGATTACACTCTAAAGAAAAACTATTGTAAAGATAATGGATCAGATGTTCTATGTAAACATCAGCAGCTATTCCTCATGTTTTTGTGGGACTCCTATAGCTATTCTATCTCATAAGCATCTGTCAGTGAATCCAAATATTAACTAGAGCAACATCTGTGTGTTTTGACTCTCCTGTCCCCCGTTTGTAGCCCTCCCTCACATTGCTCCATATAGTCTAATGAGACTTACGTTCAGTGCAGTACTGTCCCTTCCAGCCAGAGTTGCATATGATCTCTCCCCTCTCGCCGCAGGTAAAATGTCCAAAGGCATCATCTCTGGGCCGGCAGAAGACAGAGCAGCCATCGCCATAGTAGTGCTCGTCGCACAGGAAGCGGTAGGAGTAACGCAGCTCCGTCCTGCCAGCTGATTGGATGTCTTTGAACCATTCTTCTCCCACGGTCAGGTGACGCTGAGTGGTGATCCTCCCGATCAGATGCTCTGGGTTGTCTAGAAAAATCCAATGAAGCAGGTTGTTATTTTCTAATTGCTGTTAGTGTAGACTGAATGATAACAGCATGACGGCACACAACAGTTGACAAATTTTCATTCTCGTAAAACGATCAGATCTATGTATTCAATATAAAGCTTGGCCGTCTATAGATATATGGCACTTACAGTGTTTTTGTAGACATGGCACTTGCTAAAGATAAAGATGATAATTTTTTATGGAGATGAGATACCAGAGAAATATAAAGACATTTTAATGATTCCAAAGCGCATTAATGTCTGTAACTCCCTGTAAATTACATAACAGATATGCTTTTAAGAGTTCCTGCTATCTTGAAACTACAGTTTACTTCGAGTGACCCGCTTATTCCCCTTTATCTCCACCACACCCTCCTGCACTGTGGTCAGTTACTCATCATTAAATGAAAGATAAGAGCAGGACATAAAGATAACAACAGCACAGACCTTAATTGGCACCTGCAAAAAGTATGGGTGGCCTTTACTTCAATGTAATAAGTTATTATTTTACTAGTGGAACAGAGGGATCAATGAATCCTTATCTTTATGAGTAAGATCTACAAGTTGGTACCTCCCAAAATTACATGAATTAAATGGACATGAATGCAATATTTAGAAGATTTCCCACAGATATAAAGAAGTATCAGGCAGCTTCTGCTTAACACACTACTGAGCACTAAGATAAAAACATGGTCATTATTAGCCTCCTTGTCTGTCTTTAGGTTACACTGCTGCCTTCTCTGGCTGTCACCCACCTGTTGCCAGGTCGTCCAGGGAGTCCGTGTGCAGAGCTTCAATGATCAGTGAAAACGTCCCCTGAGGAGAGACAGAGAGAGTCAACAGCTGCCAGGCCTGGAGGTTTCCCTCCCTCAGAAGAGCAGCAGAAGGCCATTAGGCATCCCAATAAATTTCACTGCCTAATTCCCGTCTTGATTAGGGGTCCTAATAAGGACTTCTACCTGCTCCCCTTTCATAGCCCTGCTACTATCACACTATGGCACCGCCGTAAAACCAAACGAGGCGGAATTTCACGCTGCGCTGCCAATGATGTGCCAACTCAGAGGATGTTAAATTTCCCACCACGCCTGGTCGGAGGAGAGAGGCGTTTGGTGAAAACACTACCCCCCCCCCCCCCTTCCCCCCC
>CAAKHC010015376.1:0-24698 GCA_901007825.1 Macroramphosus scolopax
TTTTTTTTTTTTGGGCCCCCCCCCCCCCCCCCCCCCTTCCTCATTCTTACTGTACATATTCAGCAGCCTGACACAATCTCTACAACTACTCACAAATTGAGCCCTTGAAAATAATTGAGTTAACCTGTTCCGAGGGAGAAGACAAAAGAGCTGGCATGATCGATCTGTTACGAGAAAAAAAAAAAAGTCTGTGTGTATAATGCCGCTACCAGACAATGGTCACTGGAGTGCTGCAACTTTGAGCTGCTCCTTGCCTTGAGGTAAGCCCCAGGCTATAGAATAGCAATGTCCTTTAATTGGCTCTTAAAAACACCTTATGCTTGCAGCCCCTGTCCCCGTCCTCATGCACGCACATATATACACACTCACATGTCAGTGTCAGTGGCTTTACATGTCAGTTCACTCCTTAAACATGATCATGAAATCATACCTAGACAAAAGCGCCGCTCTGCAGGGCCTGTTGAATAGTAATGGGCGTGAGTTAGCATGGCTTAATGCTGCAGTAGCTATTTTAGTGTTGCCAAGGGGGACAGGACCTCTTGCAGAACACTGGTTGTGTTGCTTAGCGTGGGTGCTGGTGCTGGCGTGCTCTGCCAAAGGGGACAGGGGCCCGGCTAAATCAACTGTAGCATAACATTAGTGCCAGTTCCTAACACTGCCTTAAGCGGCCCAGGGGATCCAGGAGAGCAGCTGCAACACTCCTCACCTCCAACCATCCTGCAGGGTATCAGTCCACAGCAAATACAGCAGTTAGATGAAAGAGTATGAAAGTCCTGCTTGTCCCGTTCTGGTGCCAAAATCCGCTGATGTGAGTGGCAAGTTTCTGGGAGAAGAATCCAGAACAAGAGTAATTTTATTAAAATAATTCTTCTTGACGAACGCTCACTCGCTAATTTAATTAAGGTTCACCTTGATGTGCTGAGAGGTGAAGCTTTCAACCCGGATTCACATAAATAAGATGGACAAAAGAACTGGAACATGACCCATCACAGTTCAACAGAACCAAACACCTCTCTGAAACAGAAGGCAGATGTATGATACAGCATCAGTTTAATCTCAGTGCACCTGGTTAATTGGCAGTTAAGTGCCACGTGTACATACTGTACGTTGCAGACACATTGCTCTGGAATTGAAGGAGATTGGCTTCTGTCTTCCTGTCGTCCTTGAGCCGTAGTGATAAAACATCTAAGAGATAAGTTTTATCTGGATCATGTTTACCTGTTATGATTGTTTACCCAAATTCCCATATCGGTTCTTTTAATGATCCAGTCTCCAACATTGCTGTCCCACTGAGCCTCGTGCAGTGGTTGCGTCTCTATTTTAGTGGGTTTGTTTGCCTAGTTAGTGGCTCTAAGTGCAATTAGCTGATTAGGAATCTGTGCGTGCGTGTGCGTGAGTGTCTGTGTGTGCGCGTGGGTGCGCGCCAGAGACAGAGAGAGTGAACTCTCCCTGGAGGACCGATGCAGAGGGAGATGTCTCAGCAGTTACTTCAGTGTAGTGCTTCTCTGAGGAATAGCGCCGTGTTTGATGCAGCCAGTGCTTCTGGAACTGACTCCCACTGCACACATGCTAAAGTGCGCACACACACACACTTCCCGGCACTTGGGGCCTTGTGTTCCCTGCTCCTGTTACCTTTAATGAAGAAGAGAGAGGATTCAAGGGGCAAGGAGACTGTCCATTCGTTTGTGTGTGAACGTTCGTGCTGGAAGCATTGTGTATGTGTGTGTGTATGTGTGTGTGTGTTTCTGAGGTTTTCACTCACCAGACATATTGGAAATTGATAAGACTTTGGTTTCAAATCTCCTCTCAGTCCTTTACTGTGTCCTTAAAGCATTCAGCCCTAATTCCAATATGTGCTGTGAGTTCATGTTAATCACTGATACTAATCCCTGGTGTACTCGAGTTTGTTGCAGCACTTCAGACGTGTGTCAGCCTGTTTTTTCTGTGTCGGGTTCAATAGCTTATATTTTCTCATTCTCTTTTAAGAGATAAAAAAAAAAAAGTGAAAGATTTTATGATATTGAAGTCACTATTTTCGGCTCTGCCAGTCCACTTCTCAGCCTCTGCCATGTGATTTGTGAAACCGCTCTGGGAATTAATTTGTTTCCTGGGCTTTACAAGAACACTTGTAAAAGACTGCATATGCTTGAAGTAATATTTACTTTGAGTGATAAAGCTTGAACGCTCGCCTTTGATCAGGCGCCCTAATGACCATAAAATCCTTGTGTGGATTGCGAGGAAATGTAAAATTAGCCAGTGTGTGAGAAAAAAAAAAAAAAACCTGCCCACTTTCACCTTTCCTTTGTTTTCACGACAACGAAGCAAACACCTCTTCGTAAGTTCCGTCATACACAAGCTTTGTAATCCTTTATGAATTAGCGGATTCAGTTCTCATCTTCTTACCTTCCCTGGATTGATGGAGTCCAGTAAAACACAACAACAATGCTAATGTCCCTCGTGATGCCTATACTGTTTTAATTATGCCTCCAGGCATGTCTGCTGAAAAGTGATCAACTTAAGCCTCTGGGAAAGGTGTAGTGCGTTTTAAGCCCTCCCCAAAAAAAGCAAGAGTTGCCACATCCTGCACTTTAGTGTACTTAATCCTAAGGAATCATACATTACCACTAATTGACAAGAGATACTTTAAGTAAACATAACGCGTTAGATTCGGGAACTACCGCTGTGAAGTAGATTCTGCTTTGTCAAAATGGTCCCTGAAACGTTTCATAACTCCTCCGGCACCGTCTGATGTTTTCTTGTTTCACTCTCAGATCAGCACACCGGCTCGCTGAAAAGCTGCCAGGTGTCAGAAATCTGACTTTATTTAATAGAGGTGCTTGTGTGTTTTCCTCATTTTGTCTACCCCCCCTCCGCCCCACACCCTTTCTCTCGCCTTCCCCCCTCCCCTGCAGATCCCCTCAGCCGGCCAGCTAATGGAGGCTGTGCGTGTGAAGATGAAGGAGAGGAAAGTGCTGACAGAAGAGCTGGCCATGCTCGCACAACCAGTCAGCGAAAAAGCCTGACTCCCTGGGCTGAGGCTGGGAAAACTGTCATCCTCTTCTTTTTCTCCCTCCCTTCTCCTGCCCTCCCCAGTTCCAACTCAGTGGGAGCTGGGCTGAGCCAAGCTGAGCCGGGGCAGCAGAACCAATATTTGTGAGAAAAGCGCATTCAACTCACTCTGGACCACTGGCTCCACACAGCAGCCAAGCTTTTGTAAATGAGCCCTCGACATCTGTGTTAGCGCTCAGTGCACTGTCTATCAGAGAGGGCCCTTTAGCACCAAGCTAATTTACAGCGCAGCCACTTTCCCCAACTCTCAATAAGGACCTGGGGTGATAAGGTAAATGCTTACGCTAATGTTTAAGTTAACACTTTTTTTTTTACTGTTTTACCTCTCCCCTAATTTATTTGGCACCTCAAGGACTGCGGGGTGCAGAGGCTTGACCTCCCAATGCCAAGTCGACACTTTGGAGGAGTCAAAAGTACAGCACAGAGCAGAATATTCCCTGCAAAGATGATTATTTTAATCATTACACGCTCTATATTTATTCATCTCTGAAGGAAATTTAGTGTTTTTGTAGATGCTTCAAAGTACAAGCTTCTATTCTGCATTTGTTCTGTTGTTAATTTAACCGGCAATTATCTTATATATTAATGATTTTCTTGCAACTGAAATAAAAAGCCGTTTCCTGTGTTTTTGTCTTTTGTTGAAGAGTGAGTTTTATAAAGCGTCTAAAAGCCCTGTTGTATTTTTGTTCCGGCAGTATTTCTAATGTCTGTCAGTCAGTCTGCGGCGGCGACGGAGGAGATCGTGGTGGACAGCAGGGTTTTCAAACCTCCCTCATGATTGACAGCTGACTGTTGGCATGGTGTCTGTCTGTAACAAGTGACCCCTGCTGTTGACATCATTAACAGTGGTCCACATGAGCATACGCACACACACACACACACACAAAAAGCACCGTGCGGCACTGTGGCTGCATCCTTGACACGGCTACATCCAACCCCCTTTTATCTGCTTCTCTCTTCCTGCCTCGCTTATTATTCATTTTGAATATTAAACCAAGATCCTGGTCTCCACTGTCCTTGGGTTGGCATCCTACACAAGAGACCACACACTTCTCCCTTCAAATCATCCTGTTATTCTTCCCCTCTCTCTCTCTCTTTTTTTTTTTTACCTTCCCCAGTTTTTGTTTTTCCTCCACCACTTTCCTTTCTCTTTCTTTCACTTTCTTTTTTATCATGTATAATTAACAATGGTGTGAAGAATCCTCCGTTCAAGAATTAAAAAGAAATAATTCCACTTTTTAATCCCCCTCCCTTGTCAAATATATGCTAATGATGTCGTTTTCCTTTATCTTTTTATAATAAAGGATTAGGCCAGGACTGTCTCTCGCTGCAACTCGGGGACCAATTTAGCAGGGATCCAGGAGAGACGAACCCTGGTGGTTAATTACCATTCATTAACATAGTTTGCATCTTCTTCTCCAATACCCAGGAGCCAGCTATTGTCAATATTTGTCCCATATAATCTTCTGCAGTTTTTTTTTCCCATCACTGTCCTCCAGCGTAATGCAGCTAATGACAAACATTAATAACTCAGAGAAATCCGGTGGCACAGTGGGTATAGAAGAGCAAAGCATCGGTGCCACGCAAATTATCTCGGAGCCCCCACCCCCTCGCAGTCTGACTGTCTCTATTTCGCTCTCTTCCTTTCAGTGTGTAATGCCTAGTCAACATGTTTGCTTGCTGAGCCCCGCCATCCGGCCTTGGCTGACACACCCGTGCTATTTCTGTGACATATTCAAATGCGGGCCCCCTTAGCTGGTACTCCCTTGGGTTTAATTAACCTGGCTTTGCCTCTGATGCTCCCTCAGTGAAGACGTTAAAACGATCTTGAAAACACCCTTCACCCCCAACACACACACACACACACACCAATGTCTTGCACCAGGCAAGACGTTTCTTTTTTCTGCGTAGGAATGGCGTGCCTTACCCCTTTTTTCTTCTGTTTCACTCTCCCCTTGTCTTCCACTCGTCTTTTCTTGTACAGCTCTCATTAAGAGGGGTTTCCTGTGGGAATTACTTTGATCAGTATTTCCGAATGCAAAGTTTTCCTCCCTTCCTCGTTTATTCATTCCAACACAGTCAACTCTGTGTCATTTCTTTTCCCGCCGTCTTTCTTTCACTCTGGTTTCCTTTTTTAAAATTCCAACTTTCTTATATTCCTTTCTATCCATAGAATGCAGCAGGAGGTTGTTCCTGAAGGGGGAGAGGAGGTCAGGGTCACGGGTTGACTTTGGGGTCGATCAATGATTCCTGTGTGTGTGCGTGTATGCAGTGTGTGTGTGTGTCCCAAGGCTTCTCTGTTCTGTTTTAAGTTTCCTCAGTCTGGTGTGAGTCTGTGCCACTTGGGTGGGAATGCGGGTAGCCCACAGTACCTAAAACAGTCCAAAGCACAGGCAGAGAATTTCTGCAGTCTCCAACTGATGCACAATTAGTCCTTGTAGATCTCATCAGCCAGCTGTGTAGTGAATTGAAATCAGCCTCTGGCGATTTCACTTACTTCACTGACACAGTTTCCCACCCTGGCTATCGCTGCCAATATCCCAGACTGCTTTGATATCGCAGGCGCAGGCACTTGGCACGGTCTTAAATAACAAGGTGCTTGTGACATACAGCCAAATGTGTTTTTGACAAATGTATAATACAACATGTTTACAGTTTGGAGTATGTGTGGCCTCCATGTTGGAACCACAGGGAGACGGTTCAGCAACAAAAGGTAGAAATACTGTTCACAGCGTTAATGACTCCAAGCTGCAGTGTTTCCACTGACTGTAGAAGTTTGTGATGAGACAAAAGGAATCACACGCTTTTCAAGCGGATATATGATACGTGAACAACCTCATTGATCTTCACTTGACCAGGTCCCTTGTCTTCCTACAGAGCACTCCAGACATGAAATGCGAAGGCAGCAGATTACGAGTGGATGCATCTCGCCGTGAGCAGCTCGGGGCGAAAAGAAAGG
Source organism: Macroramphosus scolopax (assembly GCA_901007825.1). Taxonomy (NCBI): domain Eukaryota; kingdom Metazoa; phylum Chordata; class Actinopteri; order Syngnathiformes; family Centriscidae; genus Macroramphosus; species Macroramphosus scolopax. The sequence continues at coordinate 6,029 of CAAKHC010015376.1, forward strand.
CCAGGGGACGAAAGCCATGTTTAGATGCTGTGTGATAAAGGAAGGAAGTTAAAGAATATTTATATATATATAGATATATGGATATATCATCTTTATCTGTATATCTACTATAGATATACAGATACCTCTTTGTTTTGTCCATCTTAACCAAGCTGTTACTGCAGTTTTATTGTTCTTTGACACTCGCACACTCTCCGTCTCAGCGGACTGTCCTAAGCCTTGCTCATGGCAGCTGTCTCTCTAAAGCCACAGCCTGAGCTCCTGGGGAGGGGAAAAAAGAGAATGAGAGATGGGTTGATCTGGCCCGTAATCCACCTTCTCCTGCAGCGTAGGAGGGAAGCTGCAGTCCACAACATCACCTGGGAGAGAAGCAGCTCCTCGGTTTGAGACATCGGGAACCCTCTGGTGTCCATGTGACTAATCAGGGATGTTGTCCGATGATGAAGGCTGTGTGTCTCAAAATTCAGCCAAAACCATTGTGTGCAACATATTTTCAGATGTAGCTTGCAAAGCTTTCCAGGCTTTTAACAAGGGAGTTTCAATCTGTTTGCACCCATAGTACCATTTCCATGTGCATTCAGAATCATAATCAGCTGAAAACTTTGACTTTGATGCTCCCAGCTGCTATGAAATCGGCAGCCATTCTTTGTTTTACGCTCCAGCATATATAATAGCACCTTGGTCTGGGGTGTATAACTCCTCAAAGCACCTCTCCACCTTGACTAACTTTTCCAGGCTCTCATTAGTGGACTGGCTAAGTTTGGAGTGGTATGAAGTGGGCTGGCAGATTACCCCCCGTAAAGTAGTACACCTCAGGTAATCACACTAATGAATTCAAGCACTGATATCCCTTCCTTTTTTTCCCCCTTTTACCTTCTTTCTCCCTTTCTTCCGCAATGGCGGGTCAGCGCGAGAAGTGCCAAACAACAAAGAAGTGTTTGTTTGCATATTATTAGACTGCATGCTCGCACACAGTGGCGGGGGCCCGACTGCAGGACTGACTGGAGGCTTCCCATGAACACAGGTGGAGCAGGGTGAGCATCACTGGGACCAATTAGAGCAGAGCACAGGTACATTTGCATGTTTGAGTGGAGCGGGATGGTGTGAGGATTGGAAGGCTTTACAAAACACAAACACATGACCACAGCCTGGCGCGTTTCAGCTGAATATCTCCAGTGACAAGACGAGCATATGTGTGACAAATGACCCCTGTTCTGCTGTCACAGCTAATCACGTCTCCTCAGCCTGCACCTACACACACACATTTTGCTCAGGGATCAGATTTGAAATATATTTACTGATCTTGTCAGAAGCTAACTGTTAATGTAATAAATGTAGTCACCTTCAATTAGGTTGTTACACAAATCATGTGATTGATAATGAGTTGCAGTCAAATGAACGGCTTCAAACTAAAACGGTCACAAGTCATTCATAGACCTCGTGTTTCCCCATGTTGTCCATGCAACTGAACGTGCCCAGTAAACCCCCGCAGGAAAGCCTGAACCGGCTCCTCTCCATGTGAAGGAGCAGTGGTTTCACTCCAAGCTCATTGTAGATGTCAGAGCCGCTTGACCTCACCCTCTGCCTTGGGTTTATCGCACATATTTTGTTCTTATTCTTTTGGTTGCTATCCAGAGCTCATGACCACAGATGAGGGTTTCAGAGTATGATATTTCCTTGGCCCCAAAGAGGATCTGGCAAACCATCAGATGAATCAGGAAGAGGAGGCATGAAAGAAAACGGAAAACAAAAGCTCAGAAAAGTTTATGACAGCATGTGGTACAGGATTAGTCAGTAACACCTGCGTAACCGACTCGCCTGAGGAGGGATGCAAGGCAAAGTCCAGTTTTTCAAGTGTTCGGGGTTTAGGAGCTTCAGCATATTGTTCTTTTGATCAGATTGATTCTTCGCAGGTCAAACCAGCAATTTAATCTCTAATTGCTCTTCATGTTGTTACCAGATAACATCTATCAGTTCACTTCCAAAATAAGTAAATCCAGATAACAACCACTTCAAAGGAAAAGTAGATGGCCTCTAATTACTTGTCTAGTTGTTTCCTCTAATGTGTTGGTGATAGAGAATCACTGGGAATGACCGGAGATGATTTGTGACAAAAAGCAGACCATCATCAGCATATTGAGTTGTTGATATTCTCTGGTCTACTTCGTCTACTTGCCGTCTGCCTCCGCAAGATGTTCAAGCGTAAAGAAGAGCAGGGCACGCCGACACGTCCCTCTGGAGTGTGGATAGGTCAGAAGTTTTACCGTTATCAAGCGGCCTCGACCATAGGCAGTTTAAAAAAAAATCTTTACGTAGGTGGTAAAATGCATCCCTCATGGCCCTTTATCAGTATTGCAATAAATACAACAGGTATTCCCAACACACAAGATCAAATGCCCCTCTGATCCTTCCGAGAGGGCGAGAATTTGACTTCAGGTGGTCTGTGAATGTTGCACCATCTTTAATAACCGTTGCATGTTTGTGTGGGAGGATCTGATAGGAATGACAGCATGTTTGATCCGGTCTGACCAGGGAGAGAACGAGTGGACCTGCCCAATCGCTGGGCCGGCGCCTCGACCGGTCCTCCACCTCAATCAGACTAATCAGAATATTTGCAGCCATCAAAAAGCTTGTTTGTTTATGTATTAAAGAGGGTAAAAGTCTCTCTAGAGCTTCTTCATAATCTGAAGTATTTATTTGGTTTCACAGTGATTAATGTTGATACTAGAGGCACTACGTTTCCTACCTATTGCTTATCTAGTTAAAAGGCTTCCCGGCCCTTCAATGGACCTTTCTGCATTCTGAGAGGAGCTAGTCAGGGGAGGGTTGAGCAGCTAGTCAGGGGAGGGTTGAGCAGCTAGTCAGTGGAGGGTTGAGCAGCTAGTCAGGGCAGGGTTGAGCAGCTCCACGTCTTTGGTTGATTTTCTATATTGGGTCAATATTTTTGAATTTGGCATCTAATCTATCAATTATCTCCCAGCTCAAACTTTGCCTGGAGCTACTTCTCTCTTTTGGCAGATGTTTATGAGATAATAATCCGCCTCCTAAAAAAGCTTTTAGCTGTTTCCTTAAGTACTGACGCAGCATTCTTCTCAGTCCAGTTTTCAGACATGACGATCTCCGCTGCTCATCTTTGTGTGTAAATGATGGGTAGAGAAGCATGGAGGGGTGGAGCGGGTCCCAATGTGGTTGTCGCTTTAACTCCAGCTTAACCGACCTGTGGTTGTTCAGAACACAGATTATTAGCAGATGCTCTGGTGTGATTGAGTTTCATCTATTCTAGAATGACTTTTTTGTGACTGAGTAAAATATGTAGTTCTTCTCTTTAAGGTTTCTTTATTATCCCTACGACTCTACTCTTTCACTTACATGACCAGTAAAATGTGACTTTGTGCCTCCTATCTTCTATATTTGTCCAAAAGAGGATGAAGATATCTGGATTAGTCTGAACGGAAAACCTGCTGCTACTCCAGCGATCAGTCCGCTGATTACAACAAGAAGACCAGTAGTTTGTGTCATGAGTTAATAGAAACAATCTCATATTTCACTTCAGCTCAGCCTCCATCTGTCGGTACTGCACAGCGGAGATCTATTGTCTCAAGGGTTGAGACAAATGGACACACACACCTCAGTCCACGCACACACGTACAGATTGAGCCGCAGGACCGAGCACTTCATCAGAGCTTCTCGGAGAGGCCGGTGAGGAGGAAAACTGCACTCAGGTCACTGTCACACTATTTGATTCATCACTCTTCTATTCTCTGTTAGTCTGTAAGATCTACTCAGACAAGATAAATGTTTACTGTTCGTGGTGTTGGTGATAAAACCTTTTGTGTTTTTTCTCTTTCCACTGTGGAGAGTGTGTTTACGCTCAATAAATTTGAAGGTATTTTTCCTTTAAAAAGGACGTTGATAGAATATCCAGAGATATAAGCATTACCGATCTGGACCCCAAGAAATTGGAAATATACAATTTTAATAAGTGTAATTTTTTTCAGTTTTAAGGCTTTGTTTGTTTATACTTTCAAAATGAGTTTGTAATTGTCTGGTTAGTCTTTTTGTTGATGCCAATTCTTTATTTATTAATGAATTTGTTCCTAATTTTGCTTTTATTTTCCCAGGAGGATACACTTCATCCCTCTTCACGAAGGAAATAAAGAAAACAATTAGGAGAAAACTAATTGGGAAAAACAAACAGTCTAGAAACCTAGATTTTTAATTATTAAAATCATATATTTAAATGGCAGCTCAGTGATACTTTGCCACATGTGAAATTAATCTATTCCTCATGTTTCCGTCGACACCCTGGAAGACTGAAAGGCCCCCGGGGGTCCCTTGAATCCCCTCATCGGGGTCATAGGATTTGCATGGCAGTTTAAAATGTGCGTCATCATCGCTGCATCATTTTTCACCACCAGGTGGCAGCAAAGCATCAGAGTTGAAAAGTATCTGCAAAAGTAGATGAGGGCCACTTTTAAAATGAACATTCAAAGAATTAAAGGAAAAGAATATATATATATTAAATCATTCATTTAATATTTTTAGATTTTGTGTTAATTTGTATCCTTTATAAGAATACTTTTTATCTGTTTTTTTAAACAAACTCCTCAATATACTCAATAAACTGAATAGAGATTTAACATGAATGACCTCGCAAAACAGTTAATTGTCCCCATCATATTCTTTACTGCTTTCTAAAAGAAGCTGATCAAATATTATTGCCATCGTTGTTCAATGTAGATACATGAGATGGTGTTTGCTGTCCATGCACTTCCCTCTTTTTAATTGTGTGTTCCAAAATATTCCACAGGATGGCACCACTAACATAACAAATGTTTCATCCAGCACTACTGGAATGATCCACTGTGCTGGAATTTGGGCATTTGAAGTCTGCAGGATAAAACAAATAAAAAGCAGAATGTACGATACATCAGCTTGTAGTGAAAGCAAAGATGGAGCTGCAATTTAAACCAAGGTGGCCAAATAAATTCAACAGCTCTCAAAGGCATTTCAAAGCATGTTCATCAATTTAGGCTTACAGTACGTTTACAATTTACATTAGACATGCAGATACAGGAATATACACATTGTTATGTAGTACAAAATTACAGACTGTAAGAAGTTTCTGTATAGAAACGTCTATCGTCATTCATACAATGTGATTTAGATTATACATTTGCTGCTCGGTACAGCAGTTTGACAGCTAAAGTCAGGAACAATCTGCAGGTGATGCAGAACAATGTTACTCAGTATTTACTGAATGTATCGCTTTAATACTCATGTTGTAACAATGGACCATACTCAGCTTTGCTATCATACTGAGGCAAGTAAATATTCTAGCCAGAAGCTCCTTTTTTGGATGCTCCTGCCATGTTGTGGATTAAACTGTTACATATAAGAGGTCATATTTTTAATGACATTTGCAATGACATTGTTGTTTTAGCTGCTGCTTTTGTTCCACTCCATCTATTTCTCTTCACGGTTTATCACGTACAGGTTTTAGGGGGGAGCTGGAGACAATCCAAATCTTCTTAAATCATGCTGATGTACTTTTGGATTTTTGGGGTTGCGTTGTGCGTCAGCTGTCAATGCTGAATGTCTGGACTTGGTGTCTTCTGACATTGTGGGATCATTTTGGAAATCAGTGAGTTTTATTTTGGTGATGCATTCATCTACTGGGCCACACGGTGGTCTAAAAAAACAAAATTTCCCTTTGATGGTTTTGAATTTAAGTTTTTAGCATTTTCGTCTCATCATCCATAAGTGAGCTGTATTCATGTTTAATATAGACGTGCATAATATAACTATCCTATAACAATACAACTAGATCACAGCTTTAAAGGCAGCATCTGTCATTGACTATTTTGGGTTCATTCCCTACACTGATGCATCCTACAAAATAAGGGTCTCTGGGGTCTTATTCTGGGCTGTAAAATCGGCCATATGGGATCTGGGACTGTCTGTCCAAGTGGTCCTTTAACAACCAACCCTAGCCATCTGGCGTCGAGGGGCTGCCGCTGAGCTGACAAATGTGTGCAGGTGACTTCTTAGCTTTAATTTATTGCCAGAACTCGCATTAATGCTGATCCAGGCAGTCCTTTTCATCTTCTTCAGCAGAAAAAATATTGTGATATCCGCAGTGAGCAGTAAAAGTCTCTGTGTGTACTCGAGGATAAAATATGTTTGTGCCCAACGGAACCAAAATATATTGCACCATATTTGAAAAACCCCGTATATGTTATGTGTTGTTGAAGGCAACGTATATATCATGATCAGAATAGGTACAGTATGCCAGTATGCAGTTCACAATGCAGTATTTTCGATTAATGGATGTCTACACACCAAGGCTGTAACCATGGAAACCACTTCTAGTGGGCTCTCTAAAGTATTGAAAAACATGTTTTTTTTCAATCATAACCTATAGTGTATTGCTGTTTCACAATAGTGAAGCACCATTGTTGGTCGCTGGATAAATGCTCTTTAATTAACTCTTTAGGTACGGTTAGTTGTGGTAGCTAATGCTAGTGATGGTTGACTAACCATATATTAAGTTTAGTTACGTTCATGATTACATTTGTCGATGATTAGACAGCGGTGCATGGTAGCCTGTCGTAGCATTACATATTCATTCGTTATGTTATTAATATAACTAATTATTCATTAATTATATATAGTTACAACCCTGCTACAAACTTCTTATATTCAATTATGTTTCATTTATATATCAGTATACACTAAGATTATTTCCTCAGCATTTGACAAAGGATCCATAGCAGCTTCTAGACTGAACTATCGAATGACACCAGAAGTTCATAGCTTGTAGTATTCTAATCTCATATATTAATTGTGAGAAACTTCTGAGTATGTAGTTTACTGGGATCAGTGTGGGAGTAGCGTAATAGTATTTGGTGAAGTAAACCCTCTCACCAGACAATATGCATATGCTTGTACTTGTTACTGAAATGTATGGAGGACCAAAGCTGCCAAAATCCTAAATTAATTGATTAAAATAATAAAGACAAAATTGCAGAAATAAAAACCTCTATGAAGTTTCCAGGTTGATAATAAACATGTATTTATTTATTTGACACTCTTTATTTTTGTATTGATTTATTTTTATATTTAATAATGTCCTATTGTTTTTTTCACTCAACATTTCTTTCTGTTTTTGTTTATTTCTCTACTTAGTTGTTTCTGATCATTTATTCAGATCTAAGCAAAGAACTGCAGAGAGTGTAATTTCACATAGCCGTCATTAGCGATCAAACACACACCACAATAGCCAAAATATGCCCCTGCCGGTCGAGGCAGATGGCCACCCACCCTGAGCCTGACTCTGTTTAAGGTTACTTCCTTTTATGAAGGCTTTTTTTTTCTTGCCACTGTTGCAAAGTCCTTGCTCATGCGGGAACCGTTAGGTCTCTTTACATCTTTAATGAATGTGTTCTAGACCTGCTCCAAATGAAAAATGCACTAAGATAACATCTGTTACAATTTGGCACTATATAAAAGAAATCAATACAGTACATCTAAATAATAATAGCCATAGGAAAAAAATAGGGAAATTAATACATCGGGTAATTAATAAAAAACTGAAATAAATGTAAACATGATCAATTGTGAAATAAAATGAAAATGAAAGAATACAAAAATAAGTGATTTGACCGAAAAATACATTTGAGGTTTTAGTTAGTTTGATTATTGTTATTTATTTAGTTATATTCATTTATATTATTTATGATTATGGCAGTTTTGTTCCTCCATACTTGGAGCCAGGAAAGGGCTGTAACCACGTCCTTGTCTTTGCCACTCAGCTCTCTAACGTTGATTTGTGGAGATCGATGCACATTTTCATAGTACACAGTTTGATCTTGTTTTTTCTACATCAGTTTATATGTGATTCTTTTAAAACGTGTTTTTAAGTGACGATTCTGCTCAGTTATCTCAGTGTTTTAAGATCAGTTGAATCAGCCTGAGTGCTTGTTTCGCTGTCCAGGGTGCTGGAGCCTTTTACTTGTACCTTTGTGTTTTATCTTCTCTCTCTCCACTGTACTTGTAGCACGAGGCCCATATAGTCTGGGATTACGGCGAGATTAGCCAACCATGAGCGCCTCCATCACTCAGATGGTCATGGAGCCCACAAACTGGATCTAATTATCTTGTAATGAGGGTTAAGAATTGTTTTACTTCTTCTCAGTATCACTTCATCTGAATGTCGGATTAAAGCTTAATTTAATTAAAAACTAATCGTGTCCCAGTATGTTATTTTTGCACGTCTTCCTAAACGGGTTTAGATTAGACGGTTTCTCAGCCTCCTCTCGCGGTCCAGTCGCGGTGAGGAGGCGGTGGCTTTAAATGGAGCTGGCTCTGACGTCATCGCCGTTGCAGACATGTGGCTCGCGCGTCCAATAGCCTGATCAGGGTTTAGTCAGCCCCTTTCCCACAGGAGATCCCTCTAGTGAAGACCAGCGTAGACAGGGGTTAGCCACGACTGCAAGATCACCAGATACAAATAGGACCGAGGTTTCCTTCACACACCTTCAGCATCAATCCACCATCCAGGCTAGAAAAGCGCAACCATGTCTGTAGCGGGGTTCAAGAAGCAATTCCACAAAGCCACTCAGGTAAGAGGACGCCACGTCCGGCGGAACAACAGATCATCATAATGTGGGGGGACATTGGAGAGGAGAGGGGGGGAAGCTTCGGGATAGTCTGGATGCACGTTTAATCTGAACGTGTTGTGCACATGTAGAGAAGCTCTCCCCGCAGCTGAGATCAATCCGTCCTAATTACTCTTTGCTGTCCCGGTGCTGCATGTACTTCACTGAATACTGGTGCAGCATTGCGCCAAAACACCCATCATTCATGTTACTCTGCAGCCTCCGTCTGCATTCATGCGTATTTGCTGAATGGCGGGAGACGGAAAAATATATATTTATTATAATTCCCTGCTTGTGAGGCAGATGGCATGTGATGATGATGATGATGATGGTGGTGGGGGGGGGACGTCAGTTCCTCTCAGCAGCCTACCCTTCAGATGACATTCCGCACCGGCCTCACACACAGAAAAAAACAATCAGAGCTGCAGCCACTCGCACGGAAATGCGCAGGTCGTGGGACGTGTTAAATCGGTGTTTCTTCCAGCCAACCGTGTCGGGGACTCCGACGCGCACGACGTTATGCAATCGTTAAGTGCGACTTGTACGAAAATCCGCTTCCATCAGCAGCAGCACGCCATGACCTCTGCGCCCTCTAAAACGCACTTATAACCTATTGCTGGATGAATTCAATTACGGCAGCCCCACCTAACGCAGAATCATCTGTTGTTTGAAGGTGCAGGCCAAAATTCTTCATTTCAAGGTTACTTCGAGGGGTCAACACCCATCCCAACATTGTAACCAGCACTAAGCTTTACAAGAGTAGCTCAGCAGCTCATGAACAGAACCTTGATGGTCAAAGGCATGGACAGATATGTCCTCCTGTCCCGCTAACTAGGACTTGGAGTGTTTTTATTTCCGGTGTCCGCTGGGAGCTCCTGGGGTCTGAGGGATGAGTCACAGTGACACTGACAGCCTGCTTCAGGCCCCTCGCAGCAAGGCACCGGGGGCCTGACTGTGTCACACACACTTGCTCCTCTTTGTACTCCTTGCTTTCCAGTTCCCCCCAGTCACCAAAGGGCCTTAATTACCGCTACCGGTTTGAACCGTTCCTCCTCCCTATGAGGAATTGCTCGTGACATGAGAAGAAATTGTAATGACAGTAGTCACGGCCTGTCTGTGAAAGGTCGGCATTCAAACGTATTATTATGTTGGGCATGAATGAATGGGAAAAGGTATCAGTTTCTGAAGTCAGTGATTAATTTACACCACTACCAGCTGGGGTTCAATATTAAATACACTGTGGAAGCAATGCTGTATTCGTAGTTATTTGTGGTTTAGTTAAAGCCTGCAATTAGTCAGTTGTTTATGTCACACTGCCATTTAAACGTTTCATTTGCATCCATGCTAAGCTAGCCAGCACAACATGTCCCTAGAAAGTTGGGGTGTCCACCCCTATTGTAAGAAAGCAGGAAATGCTAACTCCTTTAGCTAAACCAGAGGGATTAAACACTCAATTTACAAGTTCATGTATGTTGCTACAGTCACCTTTATTCCAAAGCTTCTGGTAGACATGACAGTGTGATGCTAGTTCGTTAGCATCCAAAAGTCTATACATTTTTAAGCGGCTTATATATATAGTTTCATCTAGATGGGGGAAATTTTGCACTGACTTTAAGAACCTCAATTGCAAACTATATAGCGTAGTTTGTTGTAGGGATGAGTGATATGTCCGTAATCATCCATCACGGTAGTTTTCTATCATGCTACTAGCGTAGTTCTGTAATCATACTGTACATCCCACCGCATCTCCTCCTTCTGCTCTGATGTACAGTTATCCTCCTTCATGTCTGCCCAAATCACGTGAGCTTGCAAAGCATTTGGATTCAAGAAATCATGCTAGAGTCGTGAGATCACGTCAGAATCATGAGATCACGCTAGCATCCTGCGCTAATTTGCTACATAGCCTGTCCTGGATGTATAGCAGGGACAAGGTAGCTCATACAGTCAAGACTTTTTTTTGCCAAATCTCCATCTAGCTGGAGTAATTCCAATATTTCCAGTTATTAAGTAAGATAACAGAAAATTTACAAGCACAATTAATACACTTGTTATTTTTGATAATGTGCTCACTTGATTGGATTGAGTGTAGACGTGATAGACGGCTGCACAGACTGTGTGTATCTGTGTGATGACTCTATTGTCTCCCTCAGCAGAGACATCGCCTCCTGCAGATGCATTAGTGGGGGTGCAGAGGAAAATATGTATCTTTGAATATGCATGCATGTTCTTGAAAAAGCATGCAAAAAGAGGCATGTACGTAGAAAATGCATCCGTATATGCACAGTTGTTAGTCATTACTCAGTTTTATTCCTAGTGAGTTTCCATCAGCTTTAGGCTGAGATTTAGCGTTCTCTGTGGTGTCCTGTCATCTGTTCCTCAACAGACATGCACACACACACACACACACACACACACACACACACACACACACACACACACACACACACACACACACACACACACATACACACACACACACACCGTTCCCCAGAGTCCCAGTGACAGAAGGATCCCTGTAATCCAGACCCAGACTCACATAAGCAGGAAACCAGCGATCTGTTTCCTTACACGCACACACACATGCACACACACACACACACACACACACCCTCCAACCAGACATTATCAGGACCCCCACTCAAGCACAAGCAGATGAGGGGCAGAAGATTAAGTGATTGGACGAGAGATTTAAAGGAATCAGATAGGAGTATTGAGGAATGGATATCTGCAGTAATGGTATTAAATTCGCACAACACGGGTCGTTCCTGGATCTCTGCTGGGTGTGATGACTCAGCTGGGAGTGACAGAGAATATGGATTTATATACAGTGATTTATTGATTTTCATCTTGCCTTTTATCGAGGTGTCTCCTGTCACTTGAATAATCGTAGAGCAATATGTGAGAGTCTTTATGCTTAGACAGTCGCATCGCATGAAAGAGGACAAATTTCGCCGTGTTTTGGCTAAAAAAACCGAGTGAGAAGTTTCGACCATGATGACGAGTCAAACCGAATCTGTTTGAGAGCAGAATGACACTACCTCCCACTCTGTGGGATGTGTCCTTCTGAACAGTCCGCCACTTATCTCGCAATGTTAATTAAAAAGAAAAATAATTTGTGTATCCGGGCCAATAATTCAAATCTGCCCCATCGACTCATCCACCAACTTTGGCTGAGATTCAATGAGATAATGAATCGAGCCATGATGACACCAAACTGATTTGCTACGTAGTTTGGATCAGATCACATATCCAAAAACGCTGCACTCACCTTAAAGCCACATGCGTCACTAATTGCTAATTAGCTGTGCAGCTTTGACTGAAGTCATTGTGCAGCTTGCAGGAAGAGGCAAGAAAAGAAACTCGTTCCTGTGCAGGGAGGCTCGCAGCAAGTCTTCATCACAAACATTATGGACCCTGCTGAGAGGAGGAGCTCTTAAAATAACAGAACTCCATGGAGGAACTGGGAGTTTATGGGATTCACACGCCCACACAGCTCCAGTCTCGATGTCTCACATATTCCCATAGTAATTTATTTCACTCAACCATGATCACACTTCTCTGACAGGAGACGTCTCTCTCTCTCTCTCTCTCTCTCTCTCTCTCGCTCTCTCTCGCTCTCTCTCTCTCGCACCCAAGGACATCAGCGCTCAGAGTGGTGCATCAATAACGGGGGCCATTTTATAAAGAGGGGAAGCGCAAGGCATGAAGGGCAAACCCAGCAGGTTCCCCGGAAGTTCCTTTTTTACAATTTAGATTTTCTAATTTACTCAGAATCCATTCGTAATTCTCATTTCGGAAAATATAATGAGGTGATATTCAAGAGTTATGCACGCACTGTGCATAATGTTTTATCCAAGAAATACACACCGTTATATTTATCCTGATTATTTTAAGCTAAGGAAGTCTTTTGGTCTGCAATATTTCAAGGATAGCTCGCTTACGTCACACGTCAACTTCACCTCACAGCCATATGAGTCACGAGCAGTTGCTACGGTCCAAAGGCTCTGTTCCCATGGAGCCATGGCGTGTGTGTGTGTGTGTGTTTGTGTGTGTTTGCAGCTGATTCTGTGTGCATGCATGTGTGAACGCTACCCTCTCTTTAACTCCACTAATTTCTCAGAAAGAGAATAACCTGCACGGTGCATCTCCGAAATAAAACCCTAGTTTAAATACCGGATTGTATGGAGAGAGCATGCTTCGTTCAGTAGGATGAGCACGTGCTGCCAGCAGGATATCAAAGATATGTTCATTAGAATAACACTGCAGCAGAGAGATAAGATGAAACGGATTGGACGGAAGCCTGGGAACGTGTTGAAGAGTGGGAGAGGAGAAAGTTTTGGTCTCTGCACTTTTCCAGATAAAAATAGTTGCTTTGCTTCTCGTCAGTGGACGAAGCCACAACATTTACATTTACTTGACAATCTTTAGCGGACTGTAATAACGTCTCTTATCATGTTTTAGAAATGATCCTTTCTACATCCGATTGAGAGTAGCTGGAGAAACAAAACACTTTTTTAGAGCAGCATGAAGATTTGCCATCACTGGTGTTCTGTGTGGTCACAAACCTATTTGTTTACCTCCCTACTGGTTGATGGAGCTTCACATGAAGGTATTTTCAAATGAGGGAGCAGCCGTCCAATCTGTATTTCTCACAGTGGGCTTCGGAGCAGTGATCCCTTACTTTGTAGTCAGCCTTCGTTTGACTAGAGGTTTCCCGCTGTGTGCACTGAATACTAATATGAGCACGACACTTGTTCTAATTGTCATTTAATCATGTGTAGCATTTCTATTTATCAGCTGTAAACCATCTCATTTAAGTTTGCAGGCTAATAACGAAGTCGTGTGCAGTTATTCCTGGTGCCATTAGATTAGTTTGCGGTACGAATGTGTGTGTGTGCACACGCACAAAAGGAATGTGCAGCTCCTCGAAAAAGGGTGCGCAATGTTGGAGCATGCATAGATGTACATCCATGCGTGTCTGCGGACAGCAGTGGGTCCTCGGATGAGGCAGACGCCTGCAGGGCTTTAGGGCAGCAGATTGTGAGTGGGTGACTCATCCCGCCTGGATTCTTACTGGGCCTACTGCAGTGCACCGTAAAACAGATCCAGCTGGGAGATAACAGATGGGGCGGGAGGGCCGTAAAGAGTGGAGCAAGGAAAGAGAGATAAGAGAGGACAAGCGGTGGAGGAGAATGAGCTAGAAAGCACCCTTGAGCAGGTGGGGAGCAGCAGAGAGATAGAGGGAGGATTCAATCTGGAGATACTGAGCAGGGCGAGCGCAGGGGGGAGGGACTGCCAAATCAAACAGGAGAGCGGGTGAAGAACTGTACATCTGCAGGGATTTACTTCCCTCCAAGCTTTGGGAGAAATTGTTAAGACACTGAAGTTTATCAGTTTACATAATATGCAAGTAAAAATGTCTCATTAGATCTGAGAAAAGACATTTTTTGTATTATTGTATGAAGAGTCGAAGTCCCAGGATGTGCTAATGTATGTATATTTAACATTTTGGTTTCAGATGTACCATTAAAGTACAATATCTACTGACTCCAGGGCCTTGAGATGAGTCCTGCTTTATTCTGAAACCCTGTTTGTGCAGAGAGTCGCTGTCACAATCTGTGTTGCATGTTCCTGAATTCATCCGTGTTTCCAAGGGCAAACCTGGGGCAGAGTAGATTTAGGGCTCTCTCATGCTCCCAAAGCTGATGGGCACACAGACAGCTGCGGACAATTTGTGCTTCTGTTAGTTCGACTGATGCGAGAGAGAGAGAGAATTTCTTCATCCCACTGTGATCCGACATGGATTCTTGCAGCAAATGATTCGAGGATTTTTTTTCGACAACAAAGAAATGATTACAGCGCGACTCGGCTGGATCCTGGGGTCTGCAGCCAGCAGGAAATAATTGGGGCCTGCAACCAGCTTACACCACACGCCATCAGCATTACAGAGAGGGTGCAGACAATGTCGTAACAGGCGTGAACACGCATGCATCAATGTTTATGCTGCACAGCGATGCATCAGATCCTTTGCTGTTACGTCGATGCGTCTCTACAGACTGATGATGGATCGTTATACACCTACTGGAAACTTGTTACACAAATGCGCAATAGATCGACCATCTATACCCGGGCAGTGTTCTACTCCCAACACTAATGCGATGCCCTAGTCACAACAACTTTTAGAGGTATACAGAACATGCACGAAGCCTATTCATACACCCGCCGGTGATTTCAATTTGTGTCACACAGACTCTGACAGGCTAGCGGAAACGGAAAGGATGATCTAGGCTTTGTGTGTTCCACAGAGGTCAGGGAGGAACAGGGGTTATTGAGGCTGCACTCTCCCTGTTCTGCTCCTCTGGGACTCAGCAGAAAAGTCCGTCTATGCAATTAACCTTTGGTTAATGTTTCGGAAAGATCCTGGTTAAACGGTAAATGCACTGCTTTAGATTCGTGGCTCTACCTGCTTTGCCAACGCTGCACCATCGGCCGACAAGCGTTATCAGGTTCAGACCCGTGACGAACGGGATCCACATGTATCCGTCTCTTTAATCTCCACACTACACGTGGCAGACCGGCTTCTGCTTTGGCACCGTCGGTTGTGCAGAATCTGCAGATTTAAACACGGCCGTCAGCTGTGGATTGTTGCGAGATGTTATTATTGTCACGGTCTTGATGAATGCAGGTTCATCTAGTCGTTGTTCAGCAATGCAGCAAACGCGATGGTGCGCTTGGATCGAGTCCAGCACCTGCAGCAACACAAGCTCTCTCTCCCCCGATCTGGTTCCTCCACTCGCTTCTATTACTCTTGAATAATTTGTCTTCTGGCTTAAACAAACGGCTTCACTTACACTGAAACGTCTTCATCAGGAGACCTTCACTGATTCCCAGATAGGTTCTACCAAATATTAAAGCAGCTGTTGGAGCTGTTGATTAAAATATCGCCTTATCACTTCACCTCCAGCTCATGTCCTGGTTCATTCCCCTGACATTGTATTAATCCTATTACGGACCATTACAACAGTGACTTCTGGTCTACTGAGTCGGCTGCAACTCAGTTAACACCAACGCACCGTGTATATATGACACCAAATCCTTCTAGATTTACTAAAAGCGATTCGGTGACATGTCCGCGGTGCCACATGTGCGTGCCAGAGGGGCCGAAAGCTGGTTTGTGGCGTTCGCAGTGTTCTGACGTGAGATTTGTTCTGGAGGTTTAATGGCAGACGGTCGCTGTCTGTAACCGTCCTATTTATAGCTCATCCCGTGGTAACATGCTGTTGGCACATTGTGAATAAGAGCACTGGTGAGGTGAACCTCGCTTATCTTCCCCGACCAAAAGAAACGCTAACGAACGAGCGATTCATTAGTGGGGAGACGCAGCAGACTGCAGTCTGTCAGAGCAGACGATGAGCTGTGTTGGTTCATCTCCTCTCGGTTTGAGGGTTCTGGTGTTTCTACAGTAAACTGGTGTTTATCACGGTCTGTGGTTACTGCATCTTCTGCCCATCCTCCCTCCCTCTCCCTCTCTCAGCATCAGTATTCAGGCCATGGGTGATGTTTTATTCAGGACTGGTATATTATGTATTCTGGGCATCCACTGCAGGAGATGCTTTGAGGCTTGAGAAGGGGAATTCTCAGGATCTTATATGAAGCGTTCGGTGCACATTTATCAACCTTCATTAACAGGGAAGAATAGAATTGGTCCTTTAGCTTTTAAAATAAGCCTTTTAAAGATATATACCTTTTTTATTTTGACTATTAAATCCAATAATATGATACCATTCGGTTCATTGCTGTATGTTGATACCTCGTGATCGTTCATGTGGAGAGCAAAGCAATATACCTTCATCCATGGAAACATCTGGACGCACTGATAAGACTAAATGAAGAACCCGTCCATGTTCACTCACACCTGCTTCAGGGACATTTGGGTCACATATTTCCTCCAAACCCCTTTCAGCTTCTTGTTTATTGGCTTTTGTCATAGCAGCCGACGTGCAGGGGAGAAAACGAAGGGCGATGCTTTGTAATTTGCAGATAAGGACATGTTGATGGCCCCGGAGACCTTGGGAAAGGTATTAGGCTGTGATGTGCGGTGCATCCGCTCAGGGTTGAAGGTTTGGACAGGGGTCATGAACTCATGAAAGCCACTCGTGCATACGGAAGAGGAGGAAGTCCGACCACTGATGGGGATTATGTCACTGAAGGGACCTTATTGGCTGCGATGCTTTCAGAGTCTGCAGATTATCGTTCATAAACAGCAGCATGTTGGTCATCATTAGCATTATAGCTTGGAGTGGGTCTACAGTAGGGAGTGAAACCGAGGATCGACGATACAGTACCAGGTTGACTTCGATCAAACCAAAGAGCTGATGGAAGAATCAGATCGTACGTGAACCTTCCGTCCTTCAGTCAGACGAGTTGCCACAGTTGCTCCAGATGTTCGGTGCTCCAGCTGCTTCGTTCGGGTGACCAGCCAGCAGGTCGTTGTCATAATGCGGCAAAGAGCCTCTTCCTTCTTGATGATTCTGTCATCTAAAGTGTAAACCAGAATACTTCAGGACACTGCTCCCTCCGATCAGCACGGCTTTGGTGGCTTCTGTAGAATTTTCTGAAGCCGTTGTAGTTCAAATATTCCATTTTCAAACATTTAAACATAAACTCAGTTTAAACATTGACAGCAAGTGTGATAACAACCTGTTAAAGGTATCAGTGAGTGTGACAGTGCAAAGAGTGTCCGGCTTTAATATATCGTTCATCTACTGTTTGTATAAGCAGAAAAGTCCTAATGTTCAGTAATCAGAGAGAGTTCGTAATCACATATTTCATTCTGGGTGAGAATAAATTAGATGTGAAAAATGAGCTAGGAATATTTCTGAACATTCAGTTGCATCATTGCAGGAACATCAAACCCTTTGACTGAAATTGTGCAAAAAACAGTCAAATTATGGTGAACATGTGAACGTCTCTGCAGAGATATTTCCGTCCCGACCAGCCGGCGTTGCCATGCCGATGTGTGGCAGAGTGCTGGAGCAGATCTGTTTCACTCATTTAGGGAAAAGATCTGAAGAGGGAGAGCATGAAAGATAAAAGGGGGGATAGCTGGAGAAAAGATGATGGAGGAAGAGGAGAGGATGAAGGCCGTCATGTCCTCAATCTGACGTCTGAATTTGGCTCATGAAGGAGCAGAAATGGCTTCATGGTATTTACGCGTTTGCTGGAGTCCAGCAGACAAACACTGTTGTCTTTTTGTGAGAGCACAAGTAGAGGAAGGGAAGTCATGTCAGCCTGTGCACACGGCGTCCTCCCACCGACGGCCGGGCCGAGACCGAAGGGTTTGGCAGGGATTATACTCAGATTAATCAGAGCCCAGTGACTTTGCATCATATTGACGCTGTGTTCAGCTGAGAATCAGAGCGCCGCAGCAGTAATCTGGGAAACATGCTGCATGTGACGGCTCAGAGACTCCTGACTCCGTCCTCTTATTGTCTGATGTCGATGCTGATATTCTATTTTCTACTACAAAATGTTCAGGATAATCACATCTTAAACTGTTTTAAAATCTGCATTAATCATAATCTCATAATGTAACTGCTCTTGTTGTTCACCGTTGAGCTGATTCATGAGTGTTTAATCACGGCGCCGCTCGGTGGAAACGAGCCTCTTCATCATCGGCCACACTCGTACGTGCCAGAAGCTCACTGGTAAACAATTATACACCGCAGCAGCCATCATCACCCACCAGCTGAGCTGTGGATTACACAGCTCTCCTTTATTACAAACGAATTATACCTTTTCTTATTGGCTAAAGCACTAAATGATCTAGACTTTGAATTTTCTTCCTTTGTGTGACTCGTCTTCTATCTAATCTGTATTCAGGGTGTTTATATCATCATATATAGAGTCCATGTTGTATGCAGGTCCTGCAGTGAGTGTCTGTGTCTGCATGTGTGTGGAGGTTCAGCAGCAGCCGTCCTATATTCTGTTTCATTACATTTATAATTTGC
>CAAKHC010015378.1:0-12553 GCA_901007825.1 Macroramphosus scolopax
AGTTGAACGATTGTGCAGCGTTGAGGTGCTCTCGCTTTGACGTTGTGTTAAATGGCACTTTGCTTCCTCCGTCAGCCGGCAGCAGCCAACCCTTTGATCTCTTTGCACATTCTGGCCTTCCTCATAGCAAACCGAATCGACGGCTCGAGGTGATCGACGAAGGTTTTATTCATCACAGACTGTAAATGAACACATGCTGGATGTAACACCGTTAGATTATGACATCATGACCTGACACTCAATGATTTTCAGGGGCTTTGTGAAATGTGGAACCCGGGTTGTCGTGGTAACAGGTCTCGATCTCCTCCACTACTGTTGCCGTCACACTGTTGCTAAAGACCTTTGCTCACCGTGAGTTTGTTTGTGTGTGTGTGTAGTTCCGCATCGTGTTTGTAGTTCAATAGGTTTCGTGTTTAAAGCCTCTTTCTGTTTTGCATCGTACCTGCCTGCAAGGAAGATTTTCTCCTCGACGACAATGAAGTCAAAACTTTAGAAGTTGAAAGAAGTTGAAAGAAGCTCCCAGGGAAGAAAAACTGAGCGTGAACTCTCAGAGGGAGGGCTGGCTTGTTTTGTCGGCATGTTGCAGTCCTGCTCCCATAATGCTTTGCTCCGTAGCGACGTTATGTTTCCATTGAACGGACCTCAGGCGTTTTCCCATGTGAAGCCCGGTTCAGGCGTCGTCTGCGGGCCTTCTTGTCTTTGAGCTTCCCATCAAACGGGTCAGTCGGGATAACAGTCTGAGATGTTAGAAGATTGGAAGTGTGAGTTTCGCTCGTGTAGTTTTGTCGTATTCGCCTGCTGCTCAGCTCAGAGATGGAAATGGATGAGAACAGCTGGTCCCCAACTTGCGAGGTTGTTGTCAGATGATTTCACGATCAGACGTCGCAGAGATGTTTAATAGAAAACAACAGTAATTCGATTCTGAGAGGATCTCAGGTTGGTTTCTTGTGTCAGTTTATGAACTGAACGTTCTTCTTTCCACAGTCCGTCCTTGGCTTGTCAACTACAGTTATCGCAGAAATGTACTTAAATTGCCTCTTTGTCACAGCTGCCTCGGCTGCCAATCAAACGTGGCCCGCTGCCCTTTCTCCACCGAGGCAGTTTGGCTCAGAGCAGGTGTCTAACCTCCAACCATTTCATAGCGTTTTCAACACCAAAACAACAAGCTCGCGGCAAGAGCTGCTTCCAGAGCAGCAACAACACTTTGCCTGTCTCGAACCAAGAATTCCTTATTCTCACGGGCTGCGATTGTTGTGACAAACGAGTCTTAACGTAACTGGAACTGCTACTGTAGGATGTAGGTGGGCTTATCCAAAGACGACAGAGCCAACCAGTCACGTCTGGATGCAGATGGAGGCTCACAGAGCCGGGAGCAACTCTTAAAAAGGGATGATGATGTAGTCGGCTGTTGTTCGGCGCTGGCGGGGAAAGTAGAGATGTAAACATATACAAACATAAAAAGTGATGTAATCACATGGCTCCATTGGAGCCTTCTGGGTTGTGGAAAAGCAGCGTTTCTCTGACGGTTTGCAAGTTGAACCAGCACTGAGTTCACATTGGTGGAACAGGAGGTATCAGAGGCTGGAAGGCCTTGAACTCCACCCGGTCTCCCGGCACCGGTTGCTCCTGAACTCACAGGTGTGAGGTTGCTCATGTGCAGCTCCATTTGTAATTCAAACCCTGACGTTTTGGTGTTAGGACGTCAAATTGACAGTGAAATAGGAGCATCTCATCACTTAGCAGCTCCGGTGTGATAAAACAGCAGGAGACACACAGGGACAAAAAGGGGGTAAATTATCTGACATGTTCTGATTTCACCGTTTGCTGTGCGGAGCAGCTCCAATCAAACACCTCCTGAAGCTGACGTTTGTTCCATCACAGCTCCGCCTCAGTGAACTAGAACTCACATCATAGACGCTGGGATTCATCAGATCATATCGACTCTACTTACTGGTTGAATTTATGGCTTTTTTTAGTCAGTAATTGTCCGAGTGAGCGACACAAGTGAAAGAAAAGAGTTCATAAAACAGGACAACATAAGTTCCGTTTAGGATCTGCTGAGAATCCAGTACATCGTCAAGAGAATTACAACATGCGAGTACATTTATTACAAAGACAACAGAACAATGGATTCTGCCAGGAGACGTCACCATGCCAACAGATGGCTCAGCTTCTCATCAACGGATCCACATTACGCTGCACTATTCTGCTCGATCAATGAACAGACTTTTATGGAGAATTCAACTCATAATCCTCTAAATATTCTACCACATTAGCATCCTAATCACAATTGATACCCTGACACACTTCTACAGCTCACGCAAACTGATAGTTTATGAGCAAAATATCGATATGAGACGGTCCATTGTCCTGTCAGCAGTGCAGGGCTGCATCAACCTCAACAACAGACTGCAGTTGAAGCCTCTTTATTGTTGAAAACATAGCGAAGGAGGAGTATCATACTGCTGTTCTAAAGTACAGCAGAGTACACCTACAGTGTAGGAAAGTACAGTTCAGTACTGTATAGTGTCAGATCAAGATAAAAGGTGATAAAATGAGGGTTGACGAGGGGTTCAAGGGTCATGATGAAGAACTCGGAGTCACTGAGGCAGTGACGAGGAGGTGACCTCTCATTGATGGAACGTGTCACGGCTCCATCTTCTTTAAACTGAAAGACCTTTAGGTCCTAATCTTCTGGTGATATAGAAAACCCTGCGTTCTGGTTGCTGGTTGCTATGGCAGCTGCTCCCTTTTCGAAGCGGTGTTTCTATGGCTGTAACTCATTTTGGTCTGGCAGGTTCCAGCATCATTAGAACACAGCACTGCAGATACCGGAGTCCACTCTGGTATTTCCACTAAAGGTCAATGAGCAGAGAATATGTTTTATTACAGGAGGAGGCAGATGAAATGAGAACAAAGTAGCTGTGTGTGATGTACGGCGCTGCCGTCTGCACAATCAATACGGCTGAAGGATTCTGTATTGTGTTCAGTGTTTGGTGTTCCTGCGCACGGCGACACAGCACCTCCCTTTCTTCCAATCTTACATGAAGGACTGAAACTACACTAATTAGGCTTTAAAGGGTAGAACATACTTTTTGTAATGTTCAATGTACTGCATAATTAAAGTGAACTAACCTTCACATAGAGTTCTTCCACGTGTATTATTTTTTCCAAGAGGGGGTCTTATATAATTAAAAGTTTGAGTGTTTAATTGTGGCCCGGTGCCATTATTGCATCCAAAAATGCACGATCCAGCCCGCCCCCTCCTGCAGAATTCAGATGTTTGCAGGACCCATCCAACACCAGAATCTGCCTCCTTATGAGCAATTTCTTGCTTAATGTTGAAGCCGAACCTGCCGTGTATCGACTCCAATGGTTTGACATTATTATTTAAGAGCCCTCACAGGGACGAGAAGCAAGATCAGTATTTAAAACAGGCCTCGTGTGGCTGGACAGGGTACTGCAACACGTTTGTTCTGTTAACGCTGCAGGCTTTTCCTGCTGGATAAACCAATTCCAATAAATTGTAAGGAGATTTCGGTCAGTTTACAAAGAAAAATGATCAATGTTGCTTGACTTGTGGCATCGTGGCTCTAAGGGACGGCAACACGGGACATTCAGTCAGTAGCTGGTCGATCGATGTGACATCTCGTGGTCCTCAGAGGATGATCCCTAACGACTTTGTTGATCTGCAGACAGTTTCTGTGGCGCCACCATGAGGGTGACAATTGTAACTTTTCATTCAATAGCAGATAATAATATGAAGTGCCATGAATTTCAACACGATCGTAGTTTTTAAAAGACAGTCTTGACTCGTATATACGAATGAAAGATGGTTTGGAAATGGGAACTGAACATTAATCACCTGGGTCATTCATCCACCCGACCTTCCCCTTCATCAAACTTCCATCTTTGCTCTGACAAGAAATTTATAACCAAACAGTAATAATTCTAACTAATAAACTGTCTCTCCATTCGGTGGAGTTTCCAGAATGTTTTAGTGGCATGTTCTTAATTAAAATCCTGGCAGCGACCTTGTTAGTTACTGGGTGGGTGTCGCAGCTCCAGTAGTCAGCAGTCCTACTTAGTCGATATCTGGCACAGATAAGCAGCTCAGACAGTTTCCTCTCGCTCCCCCTCCCCCCCTTCAAGCTACATCATAAAAGCATTCAAAAGTGCATGGAAAAACAACAAAAGGCAGAGTTGCGGTCTGATTGGGACACTGGGGGCGCTGCGCACCGATCGCCCCGTATGGAGGGCATTCATCAGGCTCGGCTCTTGTCAAACCTATATTCTCGGCCATCAGAAAGCCTCCAGGAAACAGGTCATCGCACAAAGCAGAGACGGAGCAAGAGGCAGAGAGTAGAAGTAGGAGGACGGGAGGGCCGGGAAGTTGATAAGAACTGAGCTGCACTGTTCTACTAGAGACCAGCTGCCGGAAGAGCTGCTCCAAGGCAGACAAACAAACAAACCCCGGTGCTCTTACTGGCCCACGGTGACGCCTACCAGAAGTCTTCTTATATATCGGCCACTTTAAAAAGCCTGCGAGCGGTAACCTAGGCAACCGTCTCTCGCCGCGGTGTATCTCAGCAGCCAAACAATTCTCCGGTAATGAGATCTTCAGGAGTAACACGGAACCTTTTATCTCACAGTTTAATCATCTTTAATATGTTCACATGGATCATTGTGACTGACTGATGATGTTGTTTTCATGAAGCTTGGTATTTTAAAGATTAATAGACAAAAAAAAAAACTGAGGCCAATATTTCCCTTCGCTTTAGATATAACATGACTGGAACTTGTTACCGTGGCAACAGCCTGCCGAGGGTATGAAACCACATTGTGACTTTATGGGCTGCAGACAAAAGCTGTGAAACGCTGACTGTTCTCCATAAACTATAATAGGATATTGATCAATGTTTTAGTGTTGCTGGCTGCTGAGACGTTGCAGGTCTTTCATAAAGCCTTAACTTTAAGAAATGCTTTGGAAGCGATGAGGAGAAGAGACTTAAGGAAGAAGAATCTGTGTCCATGTCTGATATCACAAGAGATTTTAGTAAGACTGGATTAAAGACGTTTGAGACCTGCAGCTCTCAGTGGCAGTTTATTATTAATATCATTAACATTAATTATTGAGCACTTTGAGGTTGTTTTGTTAGAAGCATATTGACGCTAACTTTATCTCCCAAACAATGTTAATGTCCTACAAATTCCCCTTTTTAAAATACATTATTTCTCCATTCCAGGAGGTCTGACAAACACAGCACAAAGGTCAACGGGAGTAATGACGCGTGACTCGACACCTGGGTTCACTTCATGTGTTGTTCTAACACATTCGGCTGCGGTTGAGGAGCGATCGTGATGATGGTTATATGAGAGGCTTCACGGCAGCATTGACGTCTTAATATTAAAACAAAACAATGATCTTTTTCCCAGTTTGAACAAGGAACTTAGAGTTGCCTAAGGAGACCTTGGAGGTTTCTGATTTTGTCCTGTTTATATGAAACGTACCTCCCATTGCACATTGTTTGTGTATGTAACTCCAACATGTTCTCAAGCTGGTCACCTGGAGACGCTCTCTCCCTCCTCTTGCGTGTCCACAGGGTGATCTTCGGCATCTCAGTGAGACGCGCCGAGCTCTCAAATGTTAAGCAATTCACATCAATATAAGACGCGCTCGGCTTTTCGACGTCAATACACAGCGAGGAACTCGGTGGGATAAAATACACATTACAGTCAGGGGCGTTCATGCGCCGCTCACAAAGCCGCCTCGCCAGCTGGTGACGG
This sequence comes from Macroramphosus scolopax, assembly GCA_901007825.1. Classification (NCBI taxonomy): domain Eukaryota; kingdom Metazoa; phylum Chordata; class Actinopteri; order Syngnathiformes; family Centriscidae; genus Macroramphosus; species Macroramphosus scolopax. Next base: position 5,788 of record CAAKHC010015378.1, read on the forward strand.
ATCAGTTTATTACATGAAAAAGCCCTAAAAGTCCCGAGGTTGAACAGAAACAGGGGTGTCGGAGAGGGTGAGACATCTGACAGTCGCTCCTGTTAGCTGCGACTGGGGCCGCTGTTCGTCATGACGACAGTGACGAGGTGTGTTGGGCTGATTCATCATTTTGCTGAAGCTCTGGGCCGTTTAGTCTTCTTTCATAGGTCCGATACCAAAGCCTGCGAAGGAAAAAACATTAGTTTGGTTATTTATTTTCATTCTTTGGTTGTATTTATTGCAGCTAGCATGCATGACTGATGCGTGCACGAGGGCGGCTGTCGCTGAGTCTTGTAATCAGAAGGTTTCGATCTGGTTCCTACAAACTAAGTGTCCTCTAGGAAGACATTGAATCGCTGCTCTCGATGCCGTCTTTGCCATCAGGGAATGACTGTGCGTGAAGGAGCTTTGCACCTTGCATGGCAGCTTTCGCCTACATGTGTGAATGTGAGTGTGAATGAGGCGACGTCGTGGAGCACGTTTTGGTACCGCTAAAGTAGAAAGGTGCATTCATGCAAAACTTTCTGCTGCAGTTTTTTGGTCAGTTATTAAAAGAATAAAAGCCTTTCATCAGCTGCCAATGATGAACTGTGCATCCGATGCAACCTATAGCGTTTGGAAAAAGTCCGCTCAGCAACTAAAATGTTCTTCCAGAACTGAACAAATTACCATTTTCCTTCATCTTCTGATGAAGTTAACAGTCAGTCGAAGATGGACGTTTTATTAGCCAGCTAATTTATGCAGGTTTAATCTTTGATCAGTGATGGAGCGCTCGTGTAAACAGTGGTGGAGTGCTGGAGATGCCTTCAGTGCCACAGTGGTGAAAATGAGGTCAGCTAATTGGGACGGGCTAAATATATTTCACAGGGTTCACCTTCCCCCTCAGAAGGTGATACACCATGTCACTGCTGCACAGATTTAACTTGCTGGTGATAATGAGGTGATAAGGACCTCCTGTCGACCAAAGGAGAGAGAGAGTCCATACATCTGCTGTACGTTTTAATATGCTGCAACTCATGAAGACGCTGTAGATAAATGAGGATCTTTGACAGAATCCAGACGTTAGTCAGATCCCAACACTACAGACAGAGAATCATACGGCGTATTTCTACCTCACACGGTTGGCTTGCAAGAAGCCAACCTGCACATCAGGAGTAATCAAGGGTCTCCGGGTCTCGTTCATAGACACTCAGACACATTGGGAAACATCCTGGTTTAGGTCTTAAAAGTTTAAACCACAGACCTTTCCTCGTTTTTTTTGTTATTTAAAATGCCATAAAAAAAAACTACATTAAATACATAAAACTGCCAGATCTTTAAAATCAGAATCAGAAAACCTTTAATGTCTCACGACGGAGAAATTTACACATTACAGTAGCAAAAAAAACACATTCACAAAAAAAGCATCAATCAAATTAATTATTAGTTAATTTATTGGATTTTGTAAAGATGTCACCATGTTACAGCTGCAGATTTGAAGGTCTGTCCACTAAGTCCTTTGTGTTTATGTCCTAATTTCTTAGAAATCTCCATTAAAGATTCTGAATTTTGTTGGCATGTGATGTTTTCAAAAGCCATTGAATGTGTACAGAAACTAGATTTAAAGGTTCTCAGATTTAAAGCCTCATAACCCTTTTATCTATATACCAAAGCAGAACGTTCCCTCTCTGGCCGTCCTCCAATCCTCACAGCTCGTTCCCCCTTTTCTTTTAATAATAATAAAACATTCCTGGTGATGATTCCAATGAATCTGAATCACTCCGGCTCTGTACATCTCACATTATTAGCCCTCATCAACATATGAAAGAACCAAACACACAAGAAACAAGCATTATGGTCTAGAAACTACGATAATAAGAGAACAAGTCCTCAGGTCAACAGTGTTTCTATCTCATTTGTACTCTGCAGATTAGCTGCATGTTGAAATGCAATAAAGATCCAAAGCAAAGGGTCCAAAGCTTCTTCCAGACGCAGCAGTTAGCAACAATAACATCGGTTTCAGACGTCTCGCTCATGGCAACTAATTAGAGCGACGGCAACAAAAAAAATATTCACCCCGTCAACAGCAGTGAAAGAATGTACCAAGTCGTTTCTTATCATGTGCTCGGAGGGGGATTTCTGGGGGCAAATAGTCCCTGGATTCACTGAAAAGCAGCCAGACGTGACAGACGCTTAATGGCTTTTTCACACAATCCCCACTGTTTCTAAGAGTGTCTGGCTTTTCTTCTCTTAATTAAACATTCCCTTATTGTAGACGTACATTTCTTGCACATTAAAAAAAAAACTCTTTTACTGCTTTTGTCTTTCCATAACCGGCAAAACGAACATCCACTGCGCTGCAAGAGATGGGTGGTGCAGCGCGGAGGCTGAATGCGAATTACCATACTTGGCAATAAAGTAACATGTTGTCAAACTGTTCGCTGTGGAAATAAGCCGCGGCGCAGTCGTGGGGATATCCAGTCTCCGAGGAGACTCAAGAGAGTTTTAATCCAAACTCAGCAAGCCCCAGAAGCGAGAGGGTGTCAGCAAAGAAAGCCGAAGAAATATGACAATTGACAGATATGACAGAAAGACTTGGAGCTCTATTGGCTTCCGGGGGCGACATTCAGGTCTTTTATATTTACTGTATTCGGCTGTCGGCTGTGTGATATGATCAGATGGGTTTTTTTCAGTCTGAGCATTGCGAGGCAAACAGAGAGGTGTTTGCAACACACAAAATAAGACGTATAATCTTATATAATAAACGGGATGCAATGCAAGCAAGGAGGACGTTGTCATGGTGACAAGAGGGCACAACTCTTTATAGACAGGAGGACATAATTAGGCAAGTAAATATAATACACATGTATGAGATTAATTATTAATACTCAGAGTCTTAATTCAATCCACATTGTCCAATTGTAGCGAATTGTTCTCCTGTTGGTTCCCAGGGCGTTCTGGGCCTCCATCAACTCCCCTTCAGGCTAATAGGGAAATTAGATCAGTGAGGTCGGATCTGTCTGTGGTCACGTCACTGGTCACTGACGCCTGTCAGGAAGATTAGGAGCACCGCCTCAGACTGATGGAGGTGATGAGACTGCTGCTGTGTGTCTCGGGCGGTCTAATTGCTCCAGACGACGACGGAGCTGTAAATATTTTTCCAAGTGCAGCGGATGATTTTTGATGAGCTCGGCAAGTTTTTGAGTTTCTGGGGAGCGAATAAAAAAAAAAGGAAGTTTTCAAGTAGCTTTAAGGTTTAATTAATGGTTTTTATCAAAATAAGGGGATGAGTCATGTTCTCCTGTCCTGGGAAAATGTTGTGGGATTACTGTTGTTACAGAAAACAGCCACCTGATTTACTTGAAGCTCTTGAAGCGTCACGTCGCCTCACATCTTAAAGCCCTCCGGAGTTCAGACTGACCGGAGGACATTTAACCTCTCGTGGCGTCGTTAACACCTTCAGAGGTTGTTCAGGTCACATGCGAGTCTTTACGGACACACGAGTCGACGTGTCGCTGACCTCTGTCTCCTCCTCGAAGGAGAGCGAGGCACATTCAGGCCAGAGAGGACAGATGTGTTGAAGGGGGAGTGATATGAGAGGGTCTGTGACATCATCACCTACAATGACGTCATGAGATCCCTTGATCAGGCATTTTAACACCCAGCTCGTTAGGAAAGTCTGCAGATTAAATCGGAAGTACGGAAACGAGCCAAACAGATGTTAACAGATGTTATCACCAGCCATTGTTGGCTATGGTTAGCGGTTAGCCCTGCTAGCTGTCGCAGCTCTACAGAAGCTTTGTTGGGCCAATCCACCACTACAACCTTCCGCTTATGTGCAGTTTCTTACTATATATTGTCTTCTCGGGTGCTTCGTGCGTCAGCTGTAAGACACGACGGGGAAGAGCGTCGCTATTCGACGAGCTGGGACATACAATACACTTTGGATTATTGTATTTCATTTACATTCAGCACACGTTGCTCCTTCAGTGGACTCGGCTCGTGGATCAGTCCAAAACTTTCCTACTCCGCCTAACTTGTTTCCATGTCATTAAAAGACAGATGTCACTTCCAGGTCATCATCAATTCTTACACCAAACTACCTAATATCTCATCTCTATGTACTCCAACTTCCCCATGTCAGCAAGTCACCTCAGATATATTGTGGGAAAGGAAACGCCTCATTAGATTAAATACGTTGGAAGAACCATATGGCCCGAGTCAATAAGCCTGATTAACTCACCTTTGATCGATACGCGGCTACGAGCAACACACCAATCTGCTGACCTCAGCGGAACGGTTGAGAAACAGCCTGCAACCTCAGGATTACGGAAACATTCAGTATTCATGTTCCCCTTTCGGCTCCGTGGATAATGAATGGTAGATGTCAGGGAATAAAAAAGGCTCCGCGGTACGAGGCCGGGCAGAGGTCGTACATTATTGAACAAAAGGTGATTTTTTTTTTTCTTGCAAAGCCAACAGGATGAGATACAAATAATTTGGATGCAAATGCGCAGTCATAAGCCGGATGCCTTCGCGTAAAGATCCAGAGGGGGAAGATCGAGTTCAAAGGTGTCACAAAGTGGGTGCATCAGAGTTATGACGTGACCTATAGTGGAGTCGTCTACCGCTGATATATGGATGGGAATAGATTCACCGCGGTGTATATCGGCCCTGCCACGTACAATCATGGGAAAGGCCTGAAATGGTTCTCTGGCCTCGGGGCGAGATGGAAAGAAGACTGAGCCACCGCAGCCATCATGGCACAGCAGACATATACTCTTATGAAGAATTAATGAGCGGTGAACGCATGACTCAAACTTCACTTCAGCATCTCTGATTCCGACGCTATCAAAATAAACAGGGACAGAGGTTCAATTTGGATTGGAACCTTTGTTCCAGTGAGGCCGGGGTTTATTTATTTATTTATCGGGGTTTTGGAGGACATCATTAACTTTATTAATCGTCAATAAAAAGACGAAAAAGTTATAATTTATTAAAACAAATCAATTTTAAGAAGGAAATTGTCTTTACTCTATTGGTTCATATATGTTTTCCTCAATTAATAATTATAATGTATCAAACAACAGAGTTAATTAGTTTTAAATACCATCAAATGTACCGTCGTTAATATCGCTGTGGATTTTTCTTCTTATTTTTAATTGTATACAGAATTTGTGTTACTGCAAAATTGCCCCAAAGTCAAGCAAAGGTTCATTGACGAAGAAGAATAATAACACATAAGAATCCTACAAATACATATGCGTATGCTCAAATGCACTGCAAGCCTTTCTTTCCCATTCTTGAAATTCCTATCAATGCATATTAAACAGACGTATCTCCGTCTTTGCAGGCGACTGCAGTTATCTTCTGCAACTTATCCAGCTTTGTACGATACGTTCTGTACTGCTGCTTCTTTATCTGCTTCAACGCAGTAATGTCATTTCTGCACGACTTCTTTCTAGCAATAAAACTCTTGCAATAATCTACTTGACAAACCAGAAGAACATATTCTGATTCCCCCGAGGGGAAGGAAATCCAAACTTTTGCTGAGAGTAAAAAAAAAAAAAATTAGCGGCAGCTTTGCTTGTGCCGGACTCATCCTGAGCACGGTCGCTTCTCCTCCTAATCGCTGCATAATCCCACGTATCTGCCGTCCAGAATACCATCGAGGTCAGCGAGACTACCAGAAGATCCCAAAGCAACATAAGATTTGCATAATGAAGAAGTTACTGATGCTGTGCACACAAACACAGGACAGGCACACACACACACACACACACACACACACACACACACACACACACACACACACACACACACACACACACACACACACACACACACACACACACACACACACACACACACACACACACACACACACACACACACGTCCTCCTGCCAGTAATGAAGCAAATAATAAGCTGCTTCACGCTCTGCTGTAGCAAAACCGAAATCAAAACACTGTTGATTTAAGAATCAAAACGCGTACACGCACGGGTTTTTCATCTTCCATGCTCTGTGGCAATGATGAGGTGGTGTCGAGTGTGTGTGAGTGTGTGTGTGTGTGTGTGTCAGAAGCCAGAGGGGCAGCCAGTGGGTTCGTTACACAGCGTTGATAATCCATTCCTCGTGCCTCCCTCCTAATTTCGACTCTGTATTTCCGAGGAACGACTCCTTGACTTTGACAGTGATGTTGTCACTGAACGACTGTTGTCAGTGAAAGAAAAACAACTGTTCTCATCTGCCGATGAATCAGTCTGCACACATCGTGCACATACGTGCTGACATCCACTCGTCTTTTCTTATTCTTGTCTGCAGGATGTCAAACATGTTTGAAGGAATCCTCCTGGTCCTTGTTGCTCTTCTTCAGGTTGTTGTCAGGAATCTCTCTGTTGTTTTGGGGGTGACCTCGTTTTCAAGGGATAAAAACATCCTCGCTAACTCTTCCCATGTTGCAGCCGAAAGAACAGAAGCATCAAAGACGTCTGGGTGGATCTGAGCAGCGGCTGTTTGCTGCTACAACATGAAGATTGTTGTAAAGTGTCTGTTCGCTGCTGTTTATACATTTTATTGTCTAATTTATTTAGGAATCTGTTAACACTCACAGCGCCGTAACCTCCACAATCTCTTTATGCTTCTTATCACTCTTCCAGCGGGTCCTGTGGTGTGATGACATGCTGAAGCTCAGCCAGGTTCTCTGTTGAAACTCCACTCCGGCTATCGGTTGACTTCTGTCGACCCATCAGTGTTC
>CAAKHC010015380.1:0-17174 GCA_901007825.1 Macroramphosus scolopax
TCGACTCACCTCGACCTCTGGCTGCCTCTCATTCTTTCTGCTGCAGCTGAGACTGTGTCGTGGCCTTTATGTTCCTCCATAGAGCAGAGATAACAGATGCACTGCTGATCAGTACGACAGAACATCTTCATCACCTCATCATGAAGAGAGCAGATGTTCTCCTGGAGCTTGTCCGAGGGGTCGACCAGCTTGTGTTTCTTCAATGCAGCAGCATCATAATGAGGCTGCAGGTGTTTCTCACAGTAAGAAGCCAGACAATCCAGACAGGACTTGAGGGCCTTCAGTTTCCTCCCAGCGCAGACATCACAGGCCACGTCTTCATCTCCAGCATAGCAGTGATCAGGAGGAGCAGCTTGTTGTCCAGTCTTCTTCAGCTCCTCCACCAACGCTGCTAACATGGTGTTCTTCCCCAGGACAGGCCTCGGTGTGAAGGTCTGCCTGCACTGAGGGCAGCTGTAAATATTCGTCCCATCCTCTCCATCCCAGAAGTTTTGAATACATCTCCTGCAGTAGCTGTGTCCACAGGGAATAGTCACCGGATCCTTCAGTAGATCCAGACAGATGGAACAACAGAAGAACTCTCTGTCCAGCTGAACGTCTTTCTGCGCCATTTCACCTCTCAGACACGACGACTGACTGACTTCCACCTCCTCAGACGTGAAACCAGTTCCAGCTCTTATCTCAACAACATGTGATCCTGCAGGGAACGAGTCCCGACAGCTGCTGGACGTCATAAAGATTTATAACTGGTGCGACTTTAGAATAAGTCATCACGTTATATAGTGAGAAAACGAAAGCACACGTGTTGACTGTCAGCTGCTCCTCATTAACTCACCACGTCAACCGGTTTATTGATCACACACTTTACGAGAGGTCAGATCTGCACGCTCGGATCAACTGATGAGTGTGTATCAGGTAGCAGATTTGTTTGGAGTTAATCCGCTGGAGTTTTGTCTGCTGATCCACAAGTGTGTGTTGTGTTTAGGTGCTAATAGAATCCTGGGACATTGTGCTTTCCAACACATTTCTTCTACACACTGTACTGTCTGAGGTAATCCAGAGGAGTCGGTGATCTGTGGACATGACAGACTCAGAGATTAAGACAGTAACACCAGCGGCAGAGACATCTCCAACCTCGCAACTACTGTAAAGGCTTTTAGAGAAGCCTGCAGCTTTTCTAGCAGGCTTTTGCATTTTTATTCATCCCCAAATATACATTTTAAAAATCGATGCACCTATTATTATTATTTATAAGTGAAAGTGTTTTGTGTTGGAGGCTTTTGAAGTGTGCACACGTACCGCTGTGTACTTCTCTAGCTAAAATAAAATACATATGAATGGATACTGTGCATCTCGTTCCACACTACTATCACTTTACTGCTTTATGCATGTATATTTTTCAACACTACTGACACTACTTTCCATGCAATAGCTGCGGGACAAAGAACAGAAGGAGACTGAGAGGCGGCTATAAGGTTTAATCACTCAAACCTCCACTCTGCATTTCCCCCTTGCCTAATAAATCCTGCCCTAATATTAAACCCGCTCACCGCTATATGAAAATACCTTCGTGGGGTCAGATAGAGTGCGTGAACTGAAATGTATGAGTCTAATAACTGCATGAAATCATTTGAATAATTTTCTCCTGTCATATCCTCTTTAGCTGTGATCCGCAGGTCCTTCCTCACTCAGAAAATAATTCTTCTTCCCTGAACAATAAACACCAAGGCGAGAACGGAATTAAAGAATGTCAGCAAAAATAAAACTCTGATGTCTATAAAGTAATAAAATGATGGGCCAGTAAATATTTAGAAGTACTTTAAGTACTCTAAACTCTAAGTTTAAGGAATACAAACACCAATAAACGAATCCAACTCCGCTCTATATCTTTTTATTACGGTGTCAACTAGTCACACGACTGCAGACATTCGAACACAAACAACAAACCTCCAGTAAAACCCAATTAGCTGAACACTCCACCTACGCAGCATTTAATCCTGTTTGTCCTTTTGTTGTAGACTAAATATTTGGGCACGGTTCAACCTGCCATCCAGGACGTAAACTCACTCTCAGCCTCTGTGTGTAAACCGAACGATGACTGAGGGTCGGCACTCGGAAACTAATCACGACATGTGATTTCACCGAAGTTCTGAGGATGCAGAAGTCACTGACGGAATCTGATCATGCTGTAACTGGAGTCATCGTGGCATTTCAAAGATCACATCAAATATTAAACATTTGGCTGTATTGTTCTGCATTGATTTAACAAGGCAAGTCATTAAGAACAAATCATTATTTACAATGAGCCTCTTGACCTTAAGATAAATCTTAATCAAGCCGCCTTTCTTAACCAAAACATCTGATCTCTCAAGTTAAATAAATGTGTAGCTGCATATACGTCAAGGTTCTCATATCAACACGCTACAAGCAAATAACACGTGTCATATATACGTTCTATTACAAATGCAGCATGAATAATTAAGAGGATAGAAAAACCTCTGCAACACCACAGTTGGGAAGATGAGCTGTGTATAAATCAGGATCCTCTATCCCCCCAAAGCAGCTGATAAAACAGTAATGTTAGACCACACTATTATCATCGGGAGTGTTTTGCTGAACGAGTCGGACGTCTCTTTTTACTGCGCATGTAGTTCCAGCCTGTCGGCGGCTGTGATTTAGACATCACATCGTGACTCTAAACTGGGCTATCTGTTGGTGTTTGGCCTTTCAGTCACAGAGTCATTACCGGAGGAGAGCAGGCGTTGACTGACAGCTTTACTGGGTGGTAAAGATGTGTGTGTGTGTGTGTGTGTGTGTGTTCCGCGGAGCGAGACGTGCAGCACCGCTCACCACTGTGTCTTTTCCTCTCCGATCGATCGGAGACATTACGACCACGTCCGTCCACATGAAAGGTCACGGGCTCTTTTTTTTACGCCCTCCGGTGTCACGGCCGGATGGACGCTCGGAGCTGCTTACTCACAAGCCTGCGGGGAGGCGTTCACCGCTCAGGATGTTCAGCTACACCACTTTATAAGTCACCTCTGGGAATGTGAATCACCTCAGCCATCCCCACCAACAGCAACCTATAAAAAGTGAATGGCTCCAATAAGGAAGAAGAGTTCATTTTCCTGCCGCCTTGTACTAAAGTTGATGGCTTTAGCCCCTTCACTTGGCAGGAAGAATCAAGTATTAATTACAGTTAATCAAACTTTGCACATTGCAGGGTGCACCCGAGGTGCAGCCGCCTGAATCCTGGTCGCTCCCGGTCTCCATTCAAAGCCTGACGCTGTGTTTAAAGTGCTGAGCGGCCTTTTGCCGGGATTGAAGTTTCAAAGTATTAGCAAGTTATTAACTTCCTCTAATAGGAAAATCCTGCTCTTGGAATGCAAACGAGGTGAGAGAGCAGTTAGGTGACAATGAGAGCAACGCTTAGCCGCTCATGGGATAATAATGATGTGTTCATTCATGCGCGGGGCGGATCGGCCTGCACGTCCTTAAGTGCTGCTCCAACACGGACATGTCAAAGGACCATCCAGAGTTTTTCCTTTAAGTAGCTGTGAAATTAAATGCCAGGGGTCATAAAGATTTAGTATTTATTGGAAAACCACCAGGGGGGGTTCGACTAGTGTCTGTGATGATGAGGACGGTTATTTAATGATCATTGCTGGCTCATCATCTTTATTCATGTTGTTATTGATTTTAAAATGATAATACTGTTATTGTGAAAACATGCGTTGGGTTTATAAATCACTTCCTGTTAAACAAAGATGGCAGCTACTTTGTTATGACTTGATATTTAGACAAAATATAATTTATCGCTTTATTTTATTTCTTTACATACAGGATAGCAGAGGGGCAGCGTATTAAAGAGGCTCCTTTTAATGCAGGTTGTAAATCATTATTATCATAATCTAATGATTTGTAGCTGTGAGGAGGATTCCTGTTGGACGGATTGATTGCCGTGGAGCTCCTCTGCGGATCAGAGCGCATTAGCCAAAAGTATGATCGTGCAGTATTGAAATCAATCAGAAGATCTACGGCGCAAAGTTAATCAATCCAAGGCGAGAAGGCATTATAGCAGATGTGGCTGCAATCAGCGAGGCACACGGACGGTGATGAACTGGGGTAAAAGACGTTGTTCAGACCTGATGAGGTGTCAATAAGTGGCTGACGCTTGTTTTGGAAATGTTAGACGAGAACGATGGGAGTGAGGTGAAGAACACACACACACACACACACACACACACTACAGACGGAAAGGGGAGTCATCAATTAGCAGACGTGTTCCTCTCTGCGTGCCGCCGTGTTCCGGTGGCGTACGGTGGAGTGCTCGCCATGCATCAGTTGGCCGAATTACAAAACCTCTCAGAAATGTCAGTAGAATCAGTGACCTTTCAAAAAGAAACAAACAACCAGCACGCTCCAACACGACACCACCAGAGCTCTAAATCCCTCTGAACTACTCAGTGAGCACCTGGAAGTCACATTTGGTGAAATGAAAACTTCCGACGCAGTTTTTGGATATAAATATCAAAGTTAAATAATAATATAATATATTTTAGGAGATCAGATGCTGATCTTTACTGATCCTCATGTCGAAATCTTCAGCAGAGCTGCCAGCTCAGGAGCTGCATTATTAACCTGTGGTGGACCAGTTGGAGATCTTTGTGTCCACTCTTCTTTGGACAACAATATCACAAACAATACAGGATGTTTCTGTACGTTCCAGAGTGTCATCAAAGTGTTATGAAGCTTACAGCGGGACCAGTTTTCATTTCTCAACATCAAATCAGAGAATCGAGCTGTTATTGTTTTTATTTCTTTACGATCTTCCTTGTATCAGACTATATTTGGTATCTTAGAAGACTTCAGGTTAAGGTAGCATGCTTGTCTTCTTCATCAAATGGAAGATGTTACTGTGTCATTGGGTGTCAAGTCGTCGTGTACAGTTGGGGATCATAAACTCTGTCACTGTTCAAAGATGCTCTCTGGTCATATGATGACACATGTACGAGTTCCATTAACGATACCAGCTCCATTGATTCCTTCTTTAGTTAATGTCATTTAACACATGAACAATAATTTAAACGAGGAGTCTGCAGGTGAACAACGGCACTTTGACTCCTTTGTGTCCGTATCAATTATCTATTTCCAACATTTTTATCCCACAGCAAACATACTTCTCTTCTTATCAATAGACACCCAGAATCACGTCCCTTCATTCCCTCATCCAGAGTCTCTCCAAGAACCAGCACCGAGTTCGATGTTTCATTCTCTTCTCACAATGAATTTGCCAAAAGTAGATAAGGAGATAATGATGGTCCGTCCTTGTGTTACCAACACATTCAACCTGAGGATCGATTGATAGATCGGCTTGTAATTTCCCTCTGAGCGTGTTGGAGACGGTGTGAAACAGAGGGGAGGACGTTCTAATGGGCTCTGACTGGCTCCCTCCAGGGGCCCGGACGCTGCTGATGTGCCTCTGATTGATTTCCATGCCTTTCTCAGATGAACCGTCTGCAAGAGAGGAGCAATCAAAAACACACATTGTGTTCCACCTTTTGCATATTCACACAGTGGAAATGATTCGACACCTCAGGAGGTGAAGACCTGGGCTGAGTCTTCATCCCCAATAACACACCAGATAAAGCAGCTCATAACTCCCAGAGAAGTTTGTTTAAGGACTGTTTCTCTAGGAGGAAAGAAAGGAAGCTGTTTCTTGTATCCAGGATGAAGCTGTGCAGCATTTGTCTACCTTATTTGACAGAGGGGTGGACGGAGGACCAAACCCCTGGGTGGGTCTTGTCCTTTCCTCTTTAGCTCCAAACTGTGTCATGCACTCAGCATTTATCTTCATGTAGTTAACTGGACGGGGGGGCTTCTCTCCATCCGTCAAAGTGCCAGGAGCTATTTCTGAATATTACAAAGACTATCTCCTTCATTAAATAGTAATGAGATGAAGTCCTGTGGATATTAACACACTGAGTTGATGTTTTAATATACATCATATAGCAGGATAAAGCAAGCAAGGCGCCACTGGGTCACTGTGCTTGTTAGTAAGAGCAGGAGAAGAAACGATACCTTCATAGTAATGAACAGAAAGCAGGGATGAATCTCTGACAGATGTTTTATCATCTGGTTATCTATAACCTGTTTACCTCCTTTGGCACATCAATAAACACATCAGTATGTTGTTGCGAATCGATGAGCTCAGATAGACGAACCTTTTTCTGCCGTTTCAAAATAAGAGTCTGGATAGAAAGACTGGTTATGTTGCAAATGAAACCTCTGAACTCTTCACCCTTCCTCCGCCAAGAGCCCAACATTTATCAAACACTCATAGCCGTGAAGCCATTTGCATCAGCACAAGACCTCCAATCAATGGTGGGCTCGGGGAGGGTTTACCACACGGACGGCTGTCAATAACTGTTTAAGATTCACTGTAGATTTCCCATGTGTGAATCGACCTCCTGCGGAGGCGGCTGCAGGGTGCGCCGGCGCAGCTGACGAGGTACGACTCCATTAAATATAACACAGTCTCGGTTATACCAACAGGAGAGTTTATTTGCTTAAAGGACAAGTCTGGTGTTTTTCATCCTGGCCAAAATGATTATAACTAGTGACGTAATGACCAAGAACAATACTGATAGAAATAGTTGCTGCTAAAACGAACTGGGGTCGCAGCAGCCGGTGTTGACATCCATGCATGAAGCTGAATTACTATCCACAACACCTCGTTTCAACGATCGCTCGGACACTAATCATAACAATTAGAGCCTGCTGGGAAAAAACAAACAAATAAAACAAACGTGTTACTGACGGACGGTTGCAGCAGAATGTGTGCAGCCGTCATTCGGTGATCGGCTCTATTGTTCCCGCTCAGTAATGCACTATCGACAGCTATCGGTCCCTTTGAGTCACTTCAACCGCCACACACGAGGAAAGAAGGCCCAGCTGGAAAAATACTGGAATTACCTCCTAATATTTGCCACTCACTCCACATCAACACCGTCATGTTAATTATGATGATAGTGTGTTTAATGTTCATCCGTTCAGCGTTGGAGCTCTACAGGATGTATTGAACTGAGATTAAATACTCTTCTGCACTCGGTGAAAAAGCCTCTTTTCTGTTTCCATGATGATCAGCTGTAGAATATATCAGCGACCGAGACGTTGATTGTTTCATTACCAGTTGGCAGTTTGCAACTGGACAGTCCAATTCAGCCCCAATGACGTGTCGGTGTGTGTAACATGTGACATGTTGCCTCCTCGTTACTTCCAGGCTGCATGTCAGGGTCATCTTCTATCAGACCTGGAGAGTAGCTGCAGCTCAGGGGGGGCCGAGATGTGATTAACCTTGTTCTGAGGGAGACCGTCAAGTGTTGTGTGTTGTCTAATCTGCAATGTCACATCCGGAAACCACTGAGGCAACTGATGTTTTTATTTGCACAGGAGCAGCAAACAACTAAAAGCAGGAAATCACTTGTTGATTTTCCCGATGTGTTCCGGCGTATTTTGACGCTGCTGTGAACAATTACTGAAAGGGAACCTGATGAGCATCAGGCAGGCAAACACTCGAGACAAAAACACAGGAACAAACAAAAAAAGATGAAATTATTGTTCCTTAAAAAGCAATTTAGAAATTCAAGACCTTTAAAAGTCACAACAGCACAAAAACACATTTGATTTAGAGTTTGCTGAGAAAAGGCAAACACTGACAGTCTGCTGTCCTTCAGGCTGATGTGATTTCTTGAATTTCTGTGATTTTTTCCACCAGAAAAACAAAGTTTTGTGCTTGTTGAGCTGGTGGCTCTTCACTTGAAGGATTTTCTCTGCTTCCTTTGGGGAATCTAACAAAGGTCCATTCTTTCCACTCAGGCCTTTAATTATAAGAGAGGGTCACTCTGGCTGTCAAGAGTAACTTCCAATGATAAGCCCCTCCACCAAGGCTGTGTCTGTCTCCTCTGTGAAGTTCTCACCTTTCTCTGCTGGAGTGCCGCCAACAGAATTAAAGCTCCTGAGGTTTTTTGCTGGGTTTTTGTTGGGCTTCAGACTTGTGCTGTTTGGAGGCAGAGCGAGTCTCCGGAGACATGCTATGTGCCCACAATGCAGATCCCATTTGTCACATTTGTTGTGGTGTTTGTTTGCACGCCTCTTTTAAAATGGCCTCACTTCGAGACAGCTTATGCATGAGCCCGCTGCAGACAGGTGGGACGGGGAGGGAGCGAGGGATTTAGATAAAGAGACACAGAGAGGTGTCGTCGTCATCACCTCTGCAGCACAGTGCACATGCTCTCTATTAATTCTATGCCACCTGTATTTGAGAAGCTCAATAAATATGCAGAGCAGCCGGATGATAGAATCCCTATCTCGGGAACCGCAATGTAAGAGGAACTATTGAGACAAGCTGGTACGAAGACGAATCCTGATGGCTTTCCTAATTGACCACAGGAGACCCGCGTGGAATCACCTCCAGCGTTCCAGGTCCAGCCAGAAGGAGCGAACCCGGGTTCTTAGCGTAACAGTGTTAGTGTTATAGCAGATGACATTGACTCTTAATACCAGCATGACATACTCATCCATCCTAATACGTGTCTGCAGTGTGTAAGATAGGCCGTTTTTCATACAACCTCGTTTCCTGCTTCCTACATTCACCCTCTATAACACCCCTGTAATGTCCCCCCGTGCTGTTTAAGAACTCGGCAGAAGACTTAGATAAAAATGCAGCGTTCACTTTCACGCTCCGGCTTCCATAAGGAGGAATATAACCATTACATAAAGAATTACTCTCTCACAGAGTATTTTCGTATACTTTTGCAGCCTGCTGAAATTTGCATGACGATTCTCATCATCTCTGCATCGCTCTACCACCAAAGTTTTTATAACATCGAAGAGTGAATTTGATTTAATCTCTTTATTTTACCTATAACGTTTGCATTAATCATGAGCTTCTGCAAAGCAGGGAGGCATATCATCTTTTCATGTGTCCGGGAAGATTCTTCTTAAGGCTATTAGGTTTCTTTGGTCGTTAATGCATAAATTAATTAACGCAGATGCTAATTTCAGCAGCATTGCAGTGAATCATCCTTAAGGCGGGCACATCTCTTTCCATCTAGTCAGCGGAAAGCACATCAGAGTTTTCAGATTTCACCTCACAGCACCGCAGCCACATATTTGGTACCTTAATATCTAAGAAATAAAACTTACACGGTCAAAACAGGAGTTACAGAATGAATCTTTCTCCTCTGTTTGAGGCGTCCAACTCTCAGCGTCCAACTCCCTGCATGCACCTCTGCGTTTGCTGCAGGGATTAATATGTAACCTAATATGGTGATTGCAGCAGGGAATTGATAAAAGGCGGCTCCATAAGCTCGCTAATACAAAGTGCAGGTTTACTAATCTGCTGGCTCGTGCTGTGCTGGGGAGCGCAGTGATCTCTGCTTTGAACCGGCCTGCGTGAGTCATCGCGGTACTCGTGAAATCGTGGATTATACTGGAGAGGGTTTTTTAAGGACGCTGCAGTCAGTGCGTGAAGACATGCGGTACGACATCTGAGTGTGTGTAGATTTTATCTTCCTCAGTTCAATTATTTGTTTACAATATCTTTAATATAACAGCATACTGCAGGTGTTTCAGTTGATAAAGGACAATACGAGGTGAAGTGCCCGGAGGCAGCCGTCTCCTCTGATAGAAAAGTCAGGGACAACCTGAAGTGACAGACTTTAATAGTAAACAATGACTGTTCGGCATGTCACAGCAACACAGCGAACGCTGTGATTGCATCTGAGCTGAATTATTGCCAGCAATCTTTGCTGTCAATTTGCATTCCCTCCCTCGGAGGACGGGCGATTAAGGCAGTCGACAGGTCTGTGGGCGTCAGCCACCTTTTCACAGGCATCACGTTTTGTTTCATCGTGTGTTCGCTGGTTGACATGGCAGGACATTCATTATACATTACCATTCTGCAAACTGTCACTCGCAGCTGCTCGAGGTAGGAAGACGAAACCACATACTCGTTTTAAAGTAGTCAAACATGAGGTTTTCATCATGCTGCATTTTGTTTTTAGATGTTTTAGATTCTCTTAGGTCCAAGCTGACTAAAGCGGCAAGGCTGCATCCTCTAGTCTTCACCTGTCAGACACGTTGGACACACTGTTCTTACTCTTCAGCTGCACAGTATTATTCATCCAATTTTAACATGACAGGATTTCTCTCCTCAGACTAATTATCATCTAATGAATCCGTATGCAGCCTCCTGTATTATAGGAGAGAGGAAGACCATTAACTGCTGAAGATGCTGCCCACTCAGCGGTCGGCTCCAGCGGTGGTCCACTGTACCACCAAGACTTTTTGTTTTGACAGGTCATGCGTGGCCAAACAAACAAATCCTGCGTTTATACGGATGCTAATTGCTTGGATGGTACCAAAGAAACACTTCAGAGTTTTGTGTTTGACATCACCAAGATGAAGCAAACTCTGGCGAGAGAACAAATCTCAAGAAAATTCATGCAAACAGAATCTGCTGTTTGCATGAATTGCCTTGTTTTATATACTATATATGCACTTTGTGCAGCCACATAGCAGTTGGAGGATCTGTGCTTTGCTCAAGGGTGCTTCAGCTTTGCAAGTTGAAGGAGGACAAATTGTTGTTCATTCACTCTGCAAGCCAACATTTTTCCTGCTGTTTCAAGGGGATCGAACGGGTGACATTGTGGCGCCAAGCTCACTTCTCCGACCTTTAGGCCACAGCTGCCTTATATGATATGAAGCTCTAGGGAAAGTTCAGTCAGGAAGACCTATTTTTTGGCATGCGACGGCTGCATTTATTTCTCAACCACTCCTCTCGCATGCATCCTCATCACTCATCATCCCCCCGCTGTCGTTGTCGGGGTGAGATCAGAGATATCAGCTGGTCTCAGCAGCTGATCGTCCCACAGCGCAGTGACACACCTTCGTCGTTAGCCTATCATATTACGGCGTCCCCTTTTTAAATATGTTCTCTCTCCGCTTCCAGTTCTCTCACACTGCTGACTTGCACTCCGTCCATCTCCCCACCTCCGCCAGTCTCATCAGCTTCAGGAGCTCCTTCAGCCCATCTGACCAGAGGGATCATCAGCCGCCACCACCATCACTGTCTGGACTCCAGGGGATTAACTCGCTGCCACTCAGGACAGACATCTGCAGCTTCAAAAGTCCCCTTGGAGTCAAAGGCTCTCTGATAAAGGATCGATCATCACATATCTTCTGTCAAAATAAATGCATGTTCACTTCTCTCCTGATTGAACTGAAAAACTTTTGTATCATCAATTAACATAAATTTGATGTGTCATCATGTTTGGGTGGTACGGCACAGGAGGTAAAGTGGTTGACTAGTAATTCAAAGATCATATTTGAAGGGCCCTTGAGCATTGAGTCCCTGTTTGCTCGTGATGAGCAGGTTGGCACCTCTGTGTGTCTGCGTGGGTGAACGAGGCAACATCAGAACTGTGGAGGTGGAGAAGATGCTATAAATGCAGCCAGCCCATTAAAGATTCACTCAAGGAAGGAGAAGTAATTCTCCAGAGATGAGGATAAATTAATCCCATGGCTGCCTCTTAGCCAACACTCCAATACTCTAATATTATGTATTTGTGATAAGCAGAACTAACAAACTTGTTTCACTGAATGACTGAACAGACGTGTCGTTTTCTTCAATGACGGCTGAGTCAGAGTCAAAAAATAGAACCTGGTGAATCGTAGTAGGAGACTCAATCTGTCTCTCCGTCGTTCTTCAACAATCGTCTGTAGATGTGAGGATAGAATTGTTGACTGGAACCGACAGAGGAGCGTTTTATCTGCAGCCAGTCATGTGTTGGCTTATTAACAGAAGAAACAAGCTGCCTTTCTGCGTGAGCAGAAATCTTTATCTCGCCTCTCTGGTTTGTTTGTTTATTTGTTTACTTGTATTCATTGATTTAATCCTGGGAGTAGTCAGCAGGGAGCCCGTGTGCATGATCATGGCCTGGATTATTTCCCCGATTTGAACTCTCTAACATATTCATTGTTACCGTTTTCAGCTGCTCAGATAATAGTCCCGTCCTCAGAGGAACGACACGCGGTGAACTGTTGTTGTCAGATGAACGGCAGCTTTACGTGTTTCGTGTGCGTCTATAAATAAATCCGGCGTGACGTTTTTATGAATTTTGCATACGTGATTTATTGTTGCAGAGGAGGTCCTGATGCTGAGCCATCAAATCCAATTTAGAGTATTAGCTTCATCCGGGACGTGCGCAGCTGCTTGCACAAATGAACTCTGAGGGAAACAGTCGAATTGTTTAAAAAACACCTGAACATGTCGTGACAGTCCATGAAACAGTCCATGAAACAGCCAACATGTCTCAAGGGCGGCACCAGCTGAACACTGCTGATGTTTATTAATTGGGGAAATAACTTTATTTGTTTACTTCACTCGCATGTCTGCACGTTAAAGATGAAGCTACAGTCCACAGCAGGTTAGCATCACTTTGCATTTCTGCACTTGTGTTAATATCCAGGATAAACAATTAAACGTAGTAAATGAATTTGCTGGAAGGCGTCTTTTAGTCAGAGGAAAGGAAAATTCAAAACAAGATGTCTTTGTCCAGCCTGGTTCTCCTCAACATAACTGAATCTTTCTCTTGTCTGATCCCGTTTTAACTTTTGAATTTGTCTCTCTTTGTCTGAAATAATCAGCTGTTGAGACAATAGTTAGATCCAATAAATGAGTCTGCACAAGATCAGATGTTTATCTCGACTCTGTGTGTTTATCTGTTTTTATTGTGTGTCCAAACTGGACACGATCGTTTGTTTTATATGTATTTATTCATTCGACCATTATTTCTCAGAAATTGGAGCAAAAAGAAAAAGATTGTGTTGTACTGACTGCCGGCTGTAGTGTTAACTGTGCTGGGCTGTAATTATAAAATCTATTCAGGGAGACTGAACCCTGAACAGCAACATGGCAGCAGATGTTGACCTCAGCGCTGCAACCTTCACACGTACCAACATTAAACCAGCATTTATCTTATCATGTATGTTTGACTCAAACCTTTATGCAGAGTTGTGAAAAGGACATTTAAACCGTCTCTCCTCAACCATCCCAGCGTACAAGTTATACTACGTACATGGTGAAGCGGCTGCATTTATATGCCAAGCGCCTTTCTACTAAGTGTTACTCAAAGCCCTTTAAATGTTGCCTCATACGGGACACATTCAAACACACATCCAGCCGCTGATGGATGTTTCCACGCGACGTGCCAACAGGCACATCAGGACCAATTAGGGGTTCATTCTCCGGAGGATCGAACCAGTAACCTGCAATTACTGGACGTCCTCTCAACCTCCTGGGCCACGAGCCCGACGTCTGAAATATACGTAACTAATTAATCAAACACATGAAATGAAAAAGGCTATTTATCATTCGGGTTTATTTTTAAAATAATACGAACCTTTTCAACGCTGCGTGTCAAACAGGAGGGAGGTCATGAAATTATACTGCAATCTGAACATCGCAGACCTCGACCAAGGACAGCAGACCTGCTTTTATATGCAGCTCCACAACTGCAGCCGTCGCATCAAGTAGATGCATTTGCAAAAAACATCGAAATGACAGGAGATCAACAGAGTTGTTGTTATCCGTCTTGATGGAGGAAAGGATTGGTGTTAGAAAGGTCAATCTAATGGTTAGGCCAGAGGAAAAGTCAGGGGGGGTCACCGATGTCATCGGAGGATCCTGTCAGTGAACCACTGTGGCCATCCATCCAGGAGATGTTATCACATCATAACATATTCTTGGTCAATAGAGCTTCTAGAGCAGCTGGAGGAAAGGTCACAGGATCACTGAGGCATTAGGATTCATCCCGGATCCATCTTGGATTTCTCTTCAGGGCAATCCATCCGATACTTGTCAATACATTTTACTAAAAGCCCAAAATATCAACCTGCTGGTGGCAGATATTGACTGAGAGCGAGAGCTGCAGGCTTCCTCCAATACATCTCATATATCTTCAGTTACATTCATTCAATAATTACATTACATTATAGAATCATTCCTGTATTTTTCTACATAACCTTTGTCCAGCTGCGTTTTGGTCAAAATGATAATAGAGACCAGAACCTGTCAGATATGGAGCGAGACGGCAGCTGTGAAATGGCTGCAAAGTAATCCGACAGGGCGACTGTGTTAAAGTTTGTCCCCTAACGGTGCTTGTTTTTTGCCACTGACAGGCTCCGATGGTTATTAGCCGCGTCTGTCGACACCATAGAAAGAACCCCAGGTGGAACGATGTCAGGATTGTTCATAAGCCTCGCAGACACACTCTGATATTCTTGTTTTGCCAAAAGGATCGACTCTATATTCATCGTACGTTGATGCACAGGAGTCTGCGAGCTAAAAGTCAGTGAAGCTCGACACAAGTCAACACTTCCACTTCCCTAATGCTGCCACGAGGACGCGACTCTAATGCTTGATGCACAGAGAGATACAGAGTTCTTAAATGTTACTGCGACCAGCAGCTGCAAGTTATAGCGTCTGCTTTGATTACTGAGTTGTTCTCTGTTTGTTTCGAAACTTTTACATGTTATTGTGCACGCTGTGTTTTAATCACTGAAGCATGAAAAGCATAAAACATATTTTAATGAGCATGATTTGAAAGTCAAAGACTTGCTTCTACAAGCAAATTTAAATAAATACAAAGATTTTTCTTCACACACCAACATTACTTCTTTTTCTGTTCTCCAGTTTTCGCCTTAGAAAGGACTTTATTTACTTTTGCTTACATTACTGTATATCTAGCTGTACTTTAACCTCGGTGCTCAGCTGCTGCTTTCACCAATAATCCCGTAAATGGATAAATGCACCGTTCACATCTAACCGGTCATTAAGTCCTACAAAGCAGCTTTTAGCATTTTATATAATGTATTTGTGATCAGACATAATGGGCCGACCTTGCGATGTAAGCGAGGTCTTGCTCGCGGGTGTAGAAGCTTTTTGAAAAGTAAAAACAAATCAGACCGACACTTTGTGTTGATGTGCGACGTGCAAAGCTGCAGCCTCTCCACTCAGTGAGCGAACGGTGTGCGTGGAGAGGTCACACCGCGAATGCACGGACAAACAATGACTCAAAGGCTGACGACATTCATCAGCGCGTGATGTTTCATTTCGTACATCCTGACAACTTTCCTGGGGAAGCGTCAAAGACTGAATAAGCCGTGCCTTTCTTCGGGGTAACTGATGGAGAACAACTTCAGAAAGATGGATTATCATAAGTATCCGGAGCGACTAAATGAAACTGTCAGCATCCTGCGTGACCCTGATGCACGACGCTCTGCCTGGTTATCACTCAATTGCAACGCCGGGTCAGAAAGCGTCAGAGCCCCGATTCAACGCGGCTGTTTGATCTAATGAAATCAATTTATTTCTTATCACAGAGAGATTTTTATCCAAAAAACCCAGAAAACAGTTATTCTGTACAAGATCTGAAGAAAAAAAGGCACTCAAGAGCTTCTGAAGAGCATAAAGACAATTCTATGTGTGAAGTCCAACGTCATGCCTGCTGCGTTTCATTGATATCTCCACTGCACAGCGGTTTGTGCTGCGGGATGCAGAACGAATAATCCTCCAACAATGTCCCATCATCTGCTTTATGAAGGAGCTGCCAGTACATGTCAACACACAGTGGCCCAGTTTTATCTCAGTATTGCCAGCGGATCATTAGTTTCTATCACTTTGCAGAAACTTTGTTGATGTTGGAGTGCGGTCTAAATGGTTGAGGGAATAAAGTTTCCAGCTTTAACAGAACTCATCTTATTCCAACATTTAGTCGTGTGTGTCACGATGAGGTGCGATAGATGTGTCAACTCGCCGTGTGCTGAAGAAGAAGCAGCTTCTTTCACCGGTAAGCGACTCTTTAAGCTTTAGTTCACTCTCATAGCTCAAATCTGTGACATTTACAGCCTCCGACACATCAGCGAATAGCAGAAATAACAAGTTAAACAAACACAGTGGAGCATCTAACAGCATTCATACAATATATGTTTTTTTCTTGAAGGATGATTCAGGTGAATTCCAACCTTGGCCCTAATCTCTCTACGTCAAGAAAGATTTAAAGGAATAGAAATGGAGTTACCATAAATCAAGTATAGGAACCAAGACCAGGTCCCCTGCTGTCGCTGCATCACCACCGACCTGAACCTCATTACACCACCTGTTGCGTCTCTATATCTTCCCCCCCCCAGATCATCTGGGTTGTATGGGGACAACAACGTCCCAGAACCCCCCGGCCTGTCTGACGGTCACGTATTGGTCCATGAACTTCAAACACATGGAAATCACAGTGTGTGTGTGTGTGTGTATCAGGTATTCCTCATGTTGTGGGGACATCAACCTGTTTACACAGTCTAGGAACAACAACAGTGCTCGACCCCCCCGGCCTGGTCGACAGTCACGTCCGGTCAACGCCCGGCTTGTTAAACATCGTACAGTTATCATCACGTAACGATAACACAAGCGGATGTGACACGGTTCATATTTGCCTAATTGGAAATAAAATATGCATGAACCTCATTGAAATGATGAAAGCAAATATTACAAAGCCTGAGCAGCTTCGCTGCTTGTCATGCCAGGTGACACCGTTGGGTTGGTCGTGTTCAGCTCAAAGGAAAGTCACCAACAAGTAAGAAGTGCAGAAACAAAAGGACGTTTCTTCAGTGATGCAAAATGTCACGACTAAATGAGCAAACCACCTCCTCATTGAAATGAATCATCGAAGTCACCTCACCATCTTTTACACATGAACCAAAATGAGCCATTATTACAGTCCGACCAAATGTGTAGGTGCTTTATTCAGTGAGGAGACAACCCTCAATCAAACCCTGCAGAGTTTTCCGGGAGACAGCTTGAGGGAGGAGGAGACGCAGCAGTCTGCCTAACAGCTTCTCAAATGCCTAAAGTTTTGCAGTATAAGACAGCTGGAGTTTATATGGCGAAAAGCCACATTCAAATCTATACTGACAGTGTTTCAGTGTGTATTCAGTGCATTCTAACCCCGGACACGTAGTGTGGTTTAAGTATTTCTGGTTGCGTATCCTAGTCACTGCATTCTGTTTTTCAGTGAAAAACTAAAGCAGAAGATCCTGCAGTGTCTGGAAGGTAACTG